>MU227281.1:189687-206105 GCA_018584345.1 Thuja plicata
TATATATATATATATGAACTCAATTTTGGCATCATTGTACTTGTTTATATATTGCTTATGAGATGTTTCTTATATGATTTAGATGTATGGATTAGAAATGTATGCCATTAATGAATATACACATATTTTATTAATTTATGAATGAAATGCAGTGTAATGATAGATGTTAGATAGATAAATGCTATGTATGATTTGATTTATGCTTATAATGGATGCACATGTTTATGAATATATAAATGCAAATGAATGTATGGAAATGCACCTGTTAGAAATGAATGTAATGCAATGGTACTAATCATCTCATGCAGGATATCACAATATACAATAGGTACTAACCAAAATGAATATGAATGAAGATCGAGAGCGAGGACCGGACACTTGTGCAGTCAAGAGGAAGCCATGATGAAAGATGAGAACCTTTGAAGAATGAGAAGACAATGAAGAGAGCAACAAAACTACCACGATGCAAGCCTAAAATGCGAATGCAAACCTAAATGCAAGGCTAAGCCAAATGCAACCCTCGGACTTGGTTGTTGGACTCATCGTATTTATCATCATCGAGTACTTTTGGATCATCAGAGTCACTACAATCCTTACTGGTGCCGCTGCGACCATAAGAATATGAATATGACTTTCATCAAATAAAATGTAGGAAACGAACATAAGCACCAGGGCATAAAAGCTAGGGTGACCTGAACACTGTTTCCAGTTTGATTTAGCAAGAGTTCGCAAGTAAACAAACAAAGAAATAACAGCCAAGGAGATAGTTTTGACCTCCCCTTGGCGTACAAATAAACAAGATTGAGGGATGTGAGGATTTTCTACCTTAATGTAGAAGCTCTTATCACATACACCTTGTTTATTTGACATTGTCAGATCATCAAAACCACACCAAAAAGAAGTAGACAAAGAAAATATCAGTGAAATTTATAAGAATAGACAGCATTCAAAGAAAGATTCAAGCATAGCTCAGCATATTTCAAGGTTTATGAATGTGCCTATGTTTGGGGTGTTGAAAAAAACACCGTTGTAATTGTGAGTGAAATGTGTTTGATTTCTATCGAGAGATGTTTACGTGTGAGATATCTGACGTGTGTTGAAAAACACAGATGTGTCCAAAGGGAGTGTTGAAAAACACTATTTGATTAAGGTGTTGAGAAACACCAGTTTGTGCTAGTAGAGAGTTGTCCTTTGACAAGATTACTAACTCGAGCGAAAACTGAAGAGGGATCGAAGTAGGGAACCATGCCCTCAAGTAACAAACAAATCAAAGTCAAATCTGCAGATAGCGAGGTGATGGGAGAAATCTCAGTAATAGTGACAGTAGGAAAACTCAGTGAGAACCACTGGTGACTATTGTGAGAGAGATTCTCAAGCGTAAAGATCGATAATGACATCTAGGCATCAACATGCAAACACAGTGAGAACCACTTGTGACTGATGCAAAGAGGAGAAAGACTCCAAAAGGTAGGACAATGCCCCCAAGACTAGGAACATGCCCCTAAGTGTGACCAGTTTCAATCCATGTGAATTTGATCAAAATCTTGAACATGACTAAGAGCAGGAGCATAAGCACACTAAAGCAGGAAAGCAAACTAAAGCAGGAAAGCAAACTGAAGCGAGAAAGCAAAATAGAAAATGTGAGAAAGCCAAGAGATGCTGCTATAGATAGAGCATTGTAGAACAAGAGGCAGATGTTTACTAGGTTTTCACCATCTTGGCAGAAATTCTATTTTTGCTACCATGATGCCTGTTTACCAGGTTTTCATCAATGGCACATTTTTCTCTTTTTTCTCCTTTTTTTTGTATTTTCATTTTTTCAAATTTTTATGTACTTTTATTTTTTTAAATTTTTTTTTGTATTTTTTGACTTTTTTTTTTTTTTTTTGGTATTATCAAGGTGCCTATTTACCAGGTTTTCACAAGGATAATAGATACATCAAAGCACCTGTTTGCCATTTTTTCACTAAGATGATCATTTTTTCAGAACATTTTACAATTTTTAGGATTTTCTCAGCATAAAGTATGTACATGAGCATGCAAAAGATATATCAACTGTAGAATTTCTTCATGTGAAGAGCATTGATGGGATCTTTGATTTGTTCACCCTCTATAGTGGAGAGCTGATAGGCACCAGACCCAAATACTATAGTAATAATATAAGGACCAAGCCAGTTTTGCTCAAATTTTCCTTTCTGAATCCGCTATTGCTGATTCTTTGGATTCTCCCTCAAGATAAGATCACCCAATTGGAAGTCTCTTGGTCTAAACTTCTTTTTATAGCTCTTAGATATCCTCTTTTGATATGCTCGAAGATGATTGAACGCCACCTTCCGGCGTTCATCCATCAGTTCCAGCTCTTGTAGCCGAGATATTCTAATATCGTCATCAGTAATGAGTCCTTTTAGAGAGACTCGCAAGGTAGGAATCTCAACCTCAATAGGCAGTACTCCATTTGCACCATAGACTAAATCAAAGGGTGTGGCCCCCATTGGTGTTCTTATACTGGTGCAATAAGCCCATAAAGCTGGATTAATCTGGAGATGCCAATCTTGTCCAGATTTGTGTACCGTACGGTGCAGGATCTTGAGAATTGTCTTGTTGGAAGCTTCAGCCTGTCCATTACCTTGAAGATAATAAATGGACGACCAGTGTTGAATAATCTTGAGCTTAGTGCAAAAAAATTTTTAGATCTTTATTCTTGAATTTTCCCCCATTGTCAGTGATTATAGAGGAGAGTACACCATATCTACAGATGATGTAGTTTAATATAAACATGGAAACAGACTTGCCATCAACTACACTAAGAGGTACTACCTCAACCCATTTAGTAAAATAATCTATGGTAGTAATGATGTATTTATGTCCCCTCGAAGAAGATGGATATATCTGACCCACTAAGTTGAAGGCCCACTGTTGAAATGGCCAGAAAGTGATGAAGGGAATAAGCTCCTTGGCTGGAGCATGAATCAGATTACCATGTAGTTGACATTGTTTGCAAGACTTAGCAAACTGTGTAGCTTCCTTTTCCATAGCAGGCCAATAATAACCATCTCTAATAAGTTTGTGAGCCAGTGTGAGACCATTTGAGTGAGAACCACAAATGCCTTCATGTACCTCTTCTAACGTGCATTTGGACTCATCAGGTTCTAGACACCTAAGGAGGGTACTGTCTAGACCTCGTCTATACAATTCATTAGCTATGATGACATACCATGAAGCACTACAGATTAGGTGACATTTTTCATTTCTAGTATATGTGTCAGGAATAATTTGGTCATGAAGATAAGAATAGATGTGGTGGTAGCAGGATGAATCCTGTCCAATGACTGAATAGATCATCCAGGAGTCAGGAGAGTCATAGGTAGGGTAGCATAATGTCTCCACTAGGAATTCATGTCTGAAATCATTTTCCAGCATTTGTAACATTGAAGCCAGAGTATCCATAGCATCAGCTACTTTATTATCTACTTTTGGGATTTGCTGGAAAGTAACATGAGCAAAGTATTTCTTAAGGCTATCAACCATCTTTTTATAGGGCACTAGCTTTTTGTCTTTTGTCTAATAGGTTTCATTCACTTGTTTGATAACTAGTTGTGAGTCTCCAGAGAATTTTAGCTCATCAAATCACCATTCAATAGCGATCTTTAGTCCATTGATCAAAGCTTCATACTCAGCAGTGTTATTGGTACAAGTAAACATCATTTTGTATGCCTTTGGTAAAGAATACTCCTGAGGTGTAATAAACAAAATTCTAGCTCCTGACCCTTGTTGGGTGAGTGATCCATAAAAGAACATTGTCCATGTCTGATGCGTGAGAAGTATGATGGACTCATCTAGGAATTCCATCCTTAATGGTTGATGATCTATAAGAGGTGCTTCAGCCAACTGATCTGTGATCGCTTGTCCTTTGATAGCTTTCCTCTCAACATATTCAATATCAAATTCCCTAAGGAGCATGACCCATTTAGCTAGTCTACCTGTGAGGGTAGCTTTACTAAGTAAGTATTTCAATGGATCAATTTTTGTGATTAACCTTGTAGTGTGAGAAAACATGTAGTGTCATAACATCTAGGAAGAAAACACCACTGCTAAGCAAGCTTTCTCAATTACAGAATAATTTTGATAATAAATGGCTCTTTCTTTATTAGTTTGATATTATTTGCCGAATAGAGCACCTAGGGATGTTTTCATAGCTGAGATATATAGGATCAAGGTTTTCCCTTGAATAAGAGGCATTAACACAGGTGAATTGGCGAGATATTGTTTGATCTATTGAAATCCTTGTACACATTCCTTGTTCCATTCATAAGTCACACCTTTATGCAATGTTTTGGTGAATGGTTGTGACTTGTCAGCTAATTATGAGATGAAATGCCTGATATATTGGAGCCAACCTTGGAGACCTCTTATTTTTCTAATATTACGAGGTGAAGGCATTTCCATGATAGCTTGTACCTTTGCTGAATCCACCTTGATTCCCTTCACATAGATGATATAGCCCAGTAATTTTCCTGAAGTAACCCCAAACGCACATTTCTTAGGGTTAAGAAGCAACCTAAATTTTTACATACGATCTAGTATAGGACCTAGATCAGTGAGATGTGTCTTTCTATCCATACTTTTACTGAGTGTGTCATCCACATAGTCCTCCATTGTCCTATGCATCATGTCATGAAATATGGTAGTTACAAATCTTTGATAAGTAGCTCCAACATTTTTTAGACCAAAAGGCATAACATTCTAGCAGAATGTACCCCATGCACAAGTAAAATTAGTTTTCTCTTGGTCCTCTGGAAAAATTTTAATTGATTATAGCTAGAAAAACCATCCATTAGTGAATACATCTCATATCCTACTATCATATCCATGATCATGTCAATGTTGGGAAGTGGAAAATCATCTTTTGGACATGCCAAATTTAAGTCTCTAAAGTTAGTGCAGACCCTAATAGATTTGTCATGTTTAGTTACTGGGACTATAGTAGATATCCACTCTGCATAATCAATTGTTCAAATGAACCTAGCTTTTAGGAGTTTTTCCAATTCTGCCTTGATCAGTAGAGCCACATGTGGATGCATCTTTCTAAGTTTTTTTTTGACCGGTTTTACACCTGGAGCTATTGATAAGTAATGCATGATGAGATCAGGATCCACACATGGCATGTCAGAATATGTCCATGCAAAATTTATCTTTTTTTCCTGGAAGAAGTCTATGTATTCTTTAAGTTCCTCTATAGATAATGATTTGGCCACATGAATGATGTGTGGATGTTCTTCTATTCCCAGATTTATCAGCTAAGTTGGCTCAATTAACACTAATGAGCGTTCCTGGAAGTGACTCAAAAGTGCATCAAGTACCTCATCCTCAGGTGCCTCAAAGAGGTTTTCACCTTTGGATATGTCTTTTCTTTTTACTTTTTTTGGCTCTGATATTTCCATAATGTGGTTTTCACCATCAAAGCACCTATTTTTTCTTCTTTTAATTTTGTGACTAAGATACTTGATGTCAGCCTTGGTCATGTTGACACTTTCTTCACTAGTGGAGGACATCACAGGTTCAACAGTGTGAAGGTAGCAGGCTAGGGCATAATGATTCTGGAATGTAAGGACTTTAGTGGATGAAGAAGGGGAATTCCAATCTATTAACTCAGGATTTTGGAGTTAAAGAGATGTGACGGGTTCAAGTGCGTTCATAGTATAGTCATCAAAAGCATTAACTAGCAAGCTGAGAGCTAAATTGATCTCATCCAAATGTATGTTTGAATCCTGCTGACACCTAATGACTGAAGTAGAAGACATGTTAACATTTATGGACTCGGACTCGTTAGACCTTTCACTAGACCCCTCACTTACGTCAAGAATTTTTTCATAAGATCTGTCTGACAAACTATCAAAATCATATTCATGAGAGTCTGTATCCGAACTCCAACTTGGGTGCTTGCACCATGAAGTTTTAGGAGTTCTTGCAACACTAGGCTATTCTCATGCAAACCGTTCTTGAAACTCTGGTGGTACATATCTTTCACCTTGGAAGTTAGGATCTTGCAACACTTTCCATTATTCATAGGTTAGTGCATCAAAAGGAGTGGTTTTATCAAAATCATTGTCAGTCTTGGTTGTACTAATGCATGGTACAAAATTATCTGGCTCAGCAAAGAATGTTGCTAGGTCTAGAGGAATGGGATAAGGAAAGGAATCCTCATTGGAGCTATCTTCTATGGTGTCAACTGTAGTTGTACCTTCAAGTTCTGGTGAAGGCTCTAATCTTGGCACAAATTTGTTGATCCCTAGATGGAACGAGACCTTTTTGAAACCTAAACCAATGGTGTCTTTTGTCTTTTGACCTGCAGCTTTAATAGGTTCTAGTAACCCATTACCATTCACCCCTGTTGGGCCACTCCCTTTGTACCCAAAATGTTTCATAATCTTAAGTCCTTCATTATTAGGATTTAGTTCCTGAGATGGGGCAATCTATTCAGCTATGTTCTTTCGTTTACAAAGCCAAGCCTTAATAGCTCTTTCCTCATCTTCATCTTCCAATGGTGTAGAATATCGTACAAAGGCACCATCAAAAACTATCTCAGGAGTAGCGAAAGATCTGTTGTTCATAGAAGGTCTCCCATAAGAACGAGGAGACGGAGGTAGAGCTGCTAAAGATAGCATGAGTTATATTTGATATCCTCTGATGCCTATGTCTATGATTTTTAGGGTTTGCACCATGTCTCTAAGCTTGGCATCACAAAGTTTTGTGTATTCTCTATTAGTTGGAACGAGACTATCAGCTGATTGAGTGAGCGCATTACAGGAAGAGCCCATACTGGCAGGAATTGTCACCTCTCTGCCTTGAAAAGAAAACTTAATACATTGATGTTATGTAGAAGGAACCACTTGCATCTCATGGATACATGGTCTCCCTAGCAAGGTATTATATGTAAGAGGAAGGTCTTGTACCTGACATGTGATGTCTCTTTCAATTGGTCCAACCTGAATGGGTAGCACAACTAGACCTTTAGATTTTCTCTCCTCTTCATCATATGCCTTGATGGTAATTCTTTTGCAAGAATATATACGGTCTTTTCCATAACCTAGCTGAGAAAGAAAGTGAGTGAAGCAAATATTGAGACCAACACCATTGTCATTGAGGATGCAGCGAACTAGCAGTTTACCAATCATGACTTCTATGTGTAGAGGAGCGTTGTGCGGGTGACTAATGGAGTGATCATCTTCTTCAGAGAAGGACAAATAATGTAGTGAAGTTAGGTGACCCACCATGGATTGGAATTGATCCAGATTGGGGACATTAGCTTATGTGAGAGCTTTGTCCAGAATCTGCCTATGAGCAGGCGAGATCTTCAATAGCTCAAAGAAAGTTATCTGAGCATTGGTTCTTTGAAGCTGGTCAAGAATGCTATAACCAGCAGTAGGAGGTGTAGGGACCGCCTTTGTGGTCTTGTTGGTAGAGCCAAAAATAGTCTTATCCATAGTTTGTTTTAGCACAGATGCAATAACAAGAGGGTAAGGACCATTGATAGTGATTCTAGTACGAGATCTAGTAACAACATTCACGCAATCTTGAGATGTTTCAGATTCAGATAATCAAGATCCAGGGCTTCTCAAGACAAATGGGGCTTTAGGTTTAGAAGCATTCTCACTCCCCTTGCTAGTAAACATGTTACAATATTCCACTTCCACAGGCTCAATCATGTTGATAACATTATCATAAGTGGTATGTGCATAATTAACTTTGGCATTATTGTTCTGAGCATTGGAGGACTCGCCTTTCTCATGATGAGGAAAGGGATCTTTAAATTCCTAATGATCCAAATTATTGTTATGATTCTCCACAATGATAACCTTTTTGTCAATCAAATCTTGGACTTTATGACACAATTGAAGACATGTAGCAGTCTTATGACCTTTGTTTTTGTGGTAGTCATAGTACGCATTCTCATTCCACCAATGAGGTCATGGTTGCAGATCATATAGATGTTTTTCCAAAGGAGCAAGAATATGATTTTGCACCAAAGTTTTGAAAACCACATCAAGTGGTTCTCCATAAGAAGTAAACTCATGCTTGGGTCATGGTGCCCAAGGTTTATTGCCAGAAAATCTAGAAGGATGTTCAGTATTGGTTGTAGCCTTTTCAATAGCTTTGGTTTATTTGTATACAAGAGGTGAGATTGAAGACCGGTTTTGAAGAAGTTGGAGTCACACTATCGACCACCCCATCATACAAAACAACCCTATTTTTGTTGGAAAACTTCCCGTTGTCTTTGTTGGAAGATGAGGAACCTTGTTTGTTTTCTTTATACAAAGTCAATTCACCTTTTTCAACCATAAATGCTTCTATTCTCACAACTTGTTCTATCATTATATTAAAATTAAGAGGACCTTGATGTTGTACTTGATACCCAAAATTAGGGGTGAGATTATCCAAGAAGATATCAAGTTTCTCGGATTCGAGTATTTTGCGAGGGTACTTAGTGTAAATTTGTCTCCATCTTTGGAGAAACATAAAAAATGGTTCCCCTTGCCTTTGCTTGAGGTTGCAAAGGTCCCTTATGTTGATGGGATGCTGAATATTGTGAGAATAGTGATGTATAAAGAGATTGGAAATCTCATCAAAAGTCTTGAGGCTAGTGGGTAGTCGCGAAAACCACTCCATGGAAAGTCCACCCAAACTTCATGGAAAAAGACACATAAAATATGTTTGATCATGTATAAACTTCATCGATAGGGCACCAAATTCTCTTAAATGATCTCGAGGATCAGTGGTACCCAGATACTTGTCATATTTAGGAAGCTCTACACCTTTGGGAAAAGGTGGCATAGTAATACTCCTATCAAAAGGAAAAGGACATATGCTTTCCATTGTGAACTGTTGCATGGGTTTGTCCTTATCCTTCATAAGTTGGCTGATTTGACCTTGCATGTCTTGAATTATTTTATGCAATTTGGAGGTCTCACTTTCCTCTTCTTTAGCTACAAGCGTTTCCACTTGGAAGTTTGCGGGTAACTTAACTTCTTGTTTTGCCAAATCTAGAAAGTATTTTTCTTTGTCTTCCGCAAGGAGTATTTCCATCATTTTGATGAGAGCTTTATTAGACTTTGTAGCATCTATATCATTTTGAGTTATTGGGTCATCATCATTACCAATAATTTCATAAATTCTCTGAGTCTGATCTTGACCCTGGTGATGTTGCTCTTCTTGCTGACCTTGTTTGTTTTTGGATTGGTCACGACCTCTATTATATTGATAATCAAAAGGAGTTTCCATGTTATTAACGTGAGATTGTGTCATGTGCACCTCTTCAATATGAGCGTGAGTATCACGTTGAGAACTCATAGTCAATGTATTTATCAGAAAATTGAAAGCATTGATATGTTCAAAAGGATCACTAAGGTAGCGAGGGTCGTTAATAGGATCAACCCAAATGGGTGACTTCCTGTAGCCTTGTTGATCTGAAAGAAATGGATTATGCTGATCTTGAAACAAAGGATTAGAACACACCTAAAGCATTGGATTTGGACTCAGATCTATACTGAATGGGGAAGAGGAACATGAGGATCCCTCTTGACTATCAAGTTGAACCATGGGTTCAGAATGACCTTTTCCTTGATCACAAGGTTTACTTCTACCTACTCCAGAATCACAAATGGTAAAAATATTGCCACTTCTAGTTGTAACAGGCATAAACGAAGATGAAACAAGAGGAAACTTAAGATCTGACTCAGAACTCTGTCTCTAAAGATATTAAAAAAATAAGTAAAAGGATAGAACAACCAAGGTGTGAGATGCACTCGACATGAATCATCAAGAGTATGGCTAGAACAACTAAGATATGATGATCATGTCACAAGGTACAAAAACACAAAAAATATAGGATAGAGACAAAGAGACAAGACAAGTTTGAGTAAGAATCAGTTAGTTCACAACTCAAAATGACTAGTTTCATATTGCAAACAATAGGGAAACAAGCAATCAGACCCCAAACAAAAGTCAGATCAGGCAGAAAATTCACTAGTTAATGGGAAAAGGCTCACTATTTTGAATGCCACACTATAGATTTGCATGAGGAAATTCCTCACCACATGAGAAATTTCTCAAATTCGAACGATAAAATGCCAACCTATAGGAGAAAGTGCTAGGTTTCCAAAATATTGCGTGAGAAAACTCAAGATTTTTGATAAATGAACTCAATTTTCAAGATAAAAAACAGATTTCAAGACACAGTGAAGACTGTTCTCTGACAAAATTTCTAGGTTCAGGCAGTTTAATGATGGTACAAATCAGCAATCTCAGTTTCAAGGTGACAACCACTCGTTTACAAGCATGAAGTTTCAATTAAGCAGTGGTGACACAAGCAGTAGTCGTAAATAGTTCTACCAAGGACAAAGCAACTTGGAAAAATTATAAGAGTCTTTGTTTGATGATAATTTGGATAGTTTAAGACTCAAGAAAAAACACTCAATTATCCCTACAAAGAAAATTGGTTGAGAAGACAAAATTTGTGCCCCGTTGTCTAATGCATATGCATACACCTCACACAGTAGTGTCACCCTTGAAAGAGTGCTAGTGTTTCCAAGGGCTAAGTATATATGTTTGAAGGTTACCCTTAAAGTAGGGGCTAGCTTCATATACCAGTTTAAGCATCCAGGTGCATACCTATGTCGAGAATCTAGGGGAGAGATTCTTCCCTCTCCCTGCGCACAGATTATGTCTTCTTTCAGAGGTGAAATAGGTAGGCATATAACTAAGAGAGTGTTTAGTGGGCTTCCATTCACAATAACCTTCGGTACCTCTGATACAGAGTTGGGGCTTCAGATCTACACCAACACTTGGAAGTCATACACCCTTGCAAGCAAGGCTGGGAGTAGTGCCGCTCAGTACGAAAAACAAGGCTTTCTCACAATGATAGTCAAAATAATGAGAAAGAAGTTACCATGGCTTTGGATTCTTTGGACTCAACAAAGTAGAATTTATTAGAGTGAGGTGGAATCACCAGTGATAGGTGTGTACTCACTTGGGTTGTTCCCAGAGGTTCAACTTTTGGCAGGCCCTTTAAAGGTGACACAACTTGGTTCAGATTCAAGGGTTTGATTTTTTGATTCTCTCAAAGAGAGAAGATAATACTTCTCTACCTTTTCAACTTACCCAAGCACATCAAGCATATTCATCATCGAGATATTTTCACTGCACCAAATCCACAAGTCTTTGGGTTTTTTATTCTCTCAAAGAGAGAAGAGCATAATCCCCTAACAAGTAGAAGCGCTAAAGATTCACTGTCTTGCTTTGCTTCCCCAAGTATCCATCATGCTAGCAACATTTGGTTCTTAGTTTCATCCATGGGAATCACTTCCATGTAATGAAGATCCTATTCCCCTACTTTTCTATCGGGATCCTTACGAAATTTTTGTTAGAAACACTAAGGGGGGGGGGTGAATCAATGTTTGTCTATTAATTACTTATTCAACAATTTAAACATAAATCAATCATACATAGAATGAAGCTTAACATAAAAAATCATAAAACATGATATGATTATGGGGAAACCTTGATCAGAGGAAAACCCCGGTGGGAATTAGTACCCACAAATATTGTGCTAAGTATAATGAACTTGTGAGAGTTCCTTTGCCCTATTAGAAGTAGTCTTTACAATATGAGTACAATGAACTGGTTAAAGGTCGGACCGTGTTAGGAGTCTTTTACAAAACCCTATTAAAGTTATATGGCTCACTTCCCAATAAGATGAAGGCTACAACCTTCTAAAAGATGAAATGCACTATATTAGAATGAACTGTTGTGATGACACTGTTTGTCTGATCAGTTCCATGTATGCACCAATTCTCTTACTCTCTTAAAGAGCTATATCATGTACTGAATTCATAGTACTGTCCCTCTATATCTTCCTCTTGCATAATAATCAACACTTATATCATATCTTTACATTACATACTTATATATTCAAATCCGAATAGGCGTGACCCAAAATAGAACACTAGTCGGCCCTAAAACAAAATATACAATGCTTCTGAACAAGTTGGCTTAAAGTGTGTTTACTAAAATGTTGATTACATCATTACAAACATATAACAAAAGGTTCTTAGCAATTACATCATAAAATAACACATGCTGATCAAACACTTAGTCGGCTTCCATGCTCTATCTCCTAGACTACTGGTGTATTGATCTTCTTGTAAATTTTCCATACTATAGTTCCATACTATGTGTGTCTATATATAGCATGTACACGTGTCATAAAACTTATATCTGAACACACATAATCTCAATCGATCTCTCACACGTGCGCTAATGTGCTGATCACTGAGTATCTCTGTTCTACCCTATTTTCCTTACTTAGTCATTTTGTCTTTTAAGACAGAGATTAAGTATGACTTTGTTTCCATGATGACAAAAAAAAAAGAGTCATGCATCCTCAGGTATTCAACTTTCCAACAATCTCCCCCTTTTTCATTTATGGCAACAAAGGAATGTGGTCAACTTACTCAAAATGACTTAACACAAAAAGTGATTGTATAACATCATATATACATATATTTCTCTGCTTATACACATTCTATATACTTCCCCTTTTACATTAATGACAAAGGTGTGAAAAAACATGTATGTCTACTGCATACTTACTCCATTTACACTTCAGGGTACACAATTTTGAGAGATTGGATTTCTTTCTGCCAAAATACCTTCATAGCATCAACTGTTTGTAAATGCGCGCATAATGCATATGTCAGCTTCTCCATTTTTAACAAATCCATGTAGGGACCTTGATCATATATCACAATAGTGGCATCAATCTGTTTGATTTTCTCATTGAGGACTGCTAAGGATGGTGCAAGTGCATTTCTTAACTATGTTTGCCTTACCCTTATCTTGCTGATTTCTAACTTTGTTTTCTCAATTTTTTCTAACTGCCCTTGGTAGACATTGTTGCATATATTCATTTCTTGCATCAAAGTTTCAACTAATTTTCTTATGTTATCTATCATTAACTTTGCCTCTTCTACCTTTTTGGTGTGCTTAGAGGTGAGCTTCACTCTGTCCATGCAGTTTGCTATGACTGTCTTTCCTTTATCTGCCAATTCCTTCAATATAGATTGTCTAGTGTTTAAGGACTTCAATTGTAAGGTAAAGTTCTTTACCAAATCATTCATTCTCTCCTTCTCATATTCATCTTCTACAATCTTAGTAGTAGATTCTACTAAGCTTATGAAGTGTGATTTAAAGTTTGACAAAATATTGTCCACATCATCAACTGATTGGACTTTGGCTAGTTTCTAGTCAGCTGGCACTAAGTCATTCAAAATGTTCACCATTTCCAAAAAGTGAGGTTTCCTCATCACTTATTTTTCCTTTTCTTTTTCCATAGCAAGAATGCTGATTTTGACTAGGTCTTCTTCTCCCCATGCATCCAAACTTGCTGAATGAGGAGTTAACCTTCACAATAATGAGGTAGATGGTTGAGTGGATGGTGAGAATCTACTATTCTAACTGGTATCCATGCATCCAACCTTTACTAGTTTCTCTTTTATCGGTGTCTTGTCACCTTGCATATCATCTTGAGTATCTTCATTTCTGTCAATTTGATCATTGATGGGAACTTCATCTTATTGTGTGGCGGTATCATCAGTGCACATTTCTTCAGTGCTTACAAATGCCTTATCAACTTTGTCCATATCTTTTTCAGATGCAGTCATGGATATCTTGACATTGTCAACTGCTATAGTGTCTTCTAAATCTTTATCTGTATCAGAAGTTATTGTTACTATGGGTGCTAAGACCTGTGGACCTATTATAGGCACAATCTAAATTACTGGTTCTGTAGTCTGTTTGGTTGGAGGTAGAGTAACTTTTTCTATAGGTGCCATTGGTGGATACATGTGTTTGTCCATAAAGAATTGAGAAAATGATTTTTTAGTCTCCTTACCTATCCGTTCATTCTCCTTATTCATAATTTGTAGGGTCCTTGTCTTAGTTCTGAGATGAGGCTTCACTAGATCCAACAATATAGCCTTCTCATCATGTGAGCATACAGGAAGAAGAGTATCCAATGTCTCTTCTCTTATCCTCATGTCTTCCTATATTCCACGTCTTTTCATTATCTCCAAAATGTTCCATAACTGTTCCGGTATTACTATCTTGAGTTCAAGAACTATCTTCTTGAACTTGATCATATGAGATATGATGATAGAGTGTATCTCAGTTTTATCAATTTCTTGATACTTATCATAGACTTTAGATAGTGTATCTAATCTCCCTTCATTAACAATCCTGTTCCTCAGAATATTAAGACTAGGTCTAAATCCTACCTCAGGAGGAGCTTGAGTAATCTTAGCTTTGCTCCAAGTGTTCCTTGAGGATGGGTGATTTGTGGGCGCCTATTTTCTTCCTCTAGTCTTTTTGCTTGGTGTAGATAGTGGAGATGAATCTAAGTCAATGGTGGTAGAGGGCGCAGAGGTGCTCTCTACTTTCTTCTTCTTCTGGATCTGTTCAGCTTTCTCAAGTTCTTTTGCTATCTTGGCATCTTTGGCTTTGTCAAGATCTTCTTGGGTGACTCCATGAAATTTTAGTATGTTGTATGTTATTCTAGATGCTTTCCTTTTATTATCAGTACTGTGTAAGACAGTATCCACTTCATTGGTCTTCTCTTTGTATGTGCCCCACCTAGGCTCATTAGGATCTTTGGACGCTAATAATAGAACTTACGCATGTCCTTCTAGCACATGTTCTTCCACTTCATAAGCAAGAGGATGAATCCATTTGGTTCTAGGTTCAACTGCCTCCATGCATGTGCAATCTATTTCTACCATGAAGCATATGGTATCCTTGTATTTTTCAACTATCTTCTTAGATAATCTGTACCTATTTTGCATTTTGATTCTGACTGTCTTTATATCCATATCCATGGCATCCCTTGAACTGCCTTCTAATGTGACCTTGAGTGATGTCTGGGACATTGTAGGTTTACTCCTGTCTAGGTAGAGGTTTGCAACCTTTCCAACTATATGGAAATACAAGTAGATGATTAGAGATCCAAACTTGAATGTCTTGCTTCTGTCATGTTTGATGATTCAGATGTTGTCAATCAATTGACCACGCAAGATCTCACATAGGTTGTATTGAGTGTTGTCCTTCAGCATTTTTATAGCTGCTAGGACTGTTTCTACAAAGACACTGTTCAATCTGCTGGCTTGCTGAAACTTATATCCGAGTATCATTGTCAAAATTTTTATATCATATTCTTTGATATGGTCAACTGTCATTCTGCGCTTGTCACTTCTGGACAGACAAACTTGTTCAATCTGCTTTTTGACATCCTTGCCAGTGGGAAAGAGTGGTCCCATCTTGGGAAGTCTAGTTAATTCATGAATTAGGTCTGTGGTGATATGCACGGGGACCTCACCAATCTAGTAAAGATCATCATGTATTCTACTCAACAAAATCTTTAGCCATTCAGACTCATCAAACTCATGCGCATGAGAATACTCAAAGATAGGGTTATCAATCAAGTGCATGAATTCATCTTTGAATGTGTAGTTAGGTTTCATCATGGATTCCATATGAGTAACTATTTTGACATCTCCTACTATTTCCTTCTTACAGTATATGTACACGTGGATATGTTCTACGTGAACAACACCTAGCGGGGTTTTGGAGAAAGCCCCTTCCACATCATCCAGTATGGATTTGAATGGATGTTTCTTGAACACAAACCTTTTCCTCTTTGCTATATCAAACACAACTAGAGTCACCATACTTACTTGGAATTTTCTTAAGTAAGGTTTCACAAAATTCTGAAATAGCGCGACTGCTAGGGTTCCATTTCAATCTTTTTGCCTGTTTGCTCAACTGCCAAATTTTTTATGCCTTCGTGCCTTGATATCTAGTGCTCCAATGCTCTCCAAATTCTGTGCTCTTTGAATGAAAGTGTGAAGATGATCAAATACTTTCTTTCGTTTATACAATCTATAACATTTAATGTTTGCAACCATACACAAATTACCCAGAAATTCTAAAACTTTGATCATGATGCCTTTTAGACAATGCGTGAATGCACATAGTAATATTATGTTCTTGTAACCATGATATCATAGGTGCATACTCAGAGATGAGTATACCAACCCTGCAGGGGTCCTGAGCTAGAATAGCTCCCCCTAAGACCAAGAAGGTCTATTCAGGTAGAAGTAGAGGATGCATCCACTGTGGATGGATCAACTAATTTGTCAACATCATTGTTCTTCTTTACTTCAACCAAAATTTTGTTTGAATGTTCATTTTCTTGAACAAACTTAACTTCTCCTTTCTCTTCAAATAGTGATTTCTTAGGTTCATCTTGCTTCTGAGTTTTGGATCTACAAAACTTTGAGATGTGTCCTGCCTTTCCACATGTGTGAAAA
>MU227281.1:218206-237059 GCA_018584345.1 Thuja plicata
GTGTAAGGAGATCATGGCTAAAACAGTTATGACGGATTCCTATGACACGTAAGAGCTATGTCAGGAAGATTCAATGACAGGTGAAGACATGTGGCAACTGATAAATTTGAGTACTATACACTCTTCCACAATGATAAATTTTTTGGGTTTCCTATTTTCTCGGAGAATGCTAAAACCCTAATACGGTTATCTTTTGGAGTAGCCCTAAAAAAAGTGAAGCGCATGAGATAAGCGTTTGTTAGGGTTGCGAAGAGATGTGATGCGAGTGTATTGTTGGAACGGTTTATGCTGCCATGATTTGTCTTCAAGGGTTTTGAAATATTCTGAAAGAACTTGCATTGCAAGTGTATTGTAACTGTAATAGTTTTTGATCAATATATTGTGCAGGTTTTGGAGTGCTGGGGTTTTTTACCGAAAGGTTTTCCCCAAGGTATATCATTGTGTCATTCTCTATTTTCTGTATGCATGGTATGTGGTTGCAATATCTTTGTTAAAGTAGTTAACTAATCTGTAATTGTAAGGATTTAAAAGGATTTGCACAATACTTTCCTATCAGAGATTAGCGTAGGAAGTTGTTTCCGCACTTGAGTTTCCTTACATAGGTTAATCAAAAGAAGATAAAGAATTTTGAAGAAGAGAAGCACAGGCCTTAGCATTAGTTGTACACTTCTTATGACATTTTTTAGTAGATTTATTACATTTTTTTTTTTTTGACACATATGGAGAACTAGGAGGAATATTCATTGATTCCTTCGCAGGTTTTGTAGGAGGATTGATAAAATTCACAGTAGGCTGAGAAGCAACACTGGGAGTTTGACTAATAGAGTTAGTAGTAATAGATAAAGGAGGTATAGAAGGAGTGGGCAAAAGAGCACAGTTAAGATCTATCTGAGACATTCTTAACTCGACAATTTTGTGATGTTTACAGGCTTGATATGAACAAAAAAGCTTGTTAGGGCAAGGAGGATATTAATTAGGCAATGAGGTCCAAAATAAATCAAGAGTAGCACAATCTCTAGGCATGGAAGTTTGATATAAACTATAATTAATCATTTTTACTTGTCCATTATGATTGAACTTAAGACATTTATGAATAGGAGAAGCAATAGCATGCATAGTAGTTATCCAAGGAAAACCAAATTTGACTTGAAATTGGTCAGATGTAGGAACAATAATGAAGTTAGTATCTACAACCTTGCCATAGAGTTCAACGGGCAAGTTAATAGTACCAAGTGCAGGATAGAGAAAACCATTACAAGTTTGGATCAATGCATCCGATGGATCATAACAATCACATTGTAGGCCTTTCATAAAAAGATTTTCCTTAGTAATAATGTTTATTAAAGAAGTGGGATCAACAATAAAACTACGCGCAGGTATCTTAGAAATCCTAGCATAAATATAAAGGGGACCATCGGGAGCCTTAATAGTCTCAGAGTCATGAAAGGTAATTGAAAGTTCCCGAGGTCATTTATCCTTAGTATTTTAATGAGGTTTAGATGTAACCTGAAGTTGAGGTGTATGTGAAGGATCTTGAATAATAGGTTGAGATGAAACATTGCTCTCCACATGATTAAAAATGTGACTAAGATCATCCATCTTTGAATCATAAATAATATTCACAGAAGATGGTTGAGCGATGGTATTAGTATCATGTGTAGGTAGAGGATTCATATAGATTTGAAGGTTTTGATTAGGAGGAGAGACATATTTTTTCCCATTACCATCAAAATTATCAATTGATAAAGCATTATAATCGATTAAGTATTGAAATTTATGCCTTAGAGAATAACATTGTTCAGTATCATGGCCATTCTGGCAATGGTATTGGCAAAAAGATTTAGAATCAAAGGATTTTGAAGATATAGTAGTAGGAAGGAGAGGTAAAATATGAGGCAAGGTAATCATATTAGCACTTAACAACCTAATCATAATGGAATGTAAAGATTCAGAGAGAGGAGTAAACATATGATTCATATGGAAAGTAGTGGATGCAGAAGTGGAATTGTGAGATGCAACAACAACTTGATCAGCAACCGCATTCATCTGTTTATTAATCTTGATATTGTTTGTTAGGTTTCTGAAATTTATTAGAATAAGGAGCATTCTCACTCTTATCAACTGGAATAGGATCCATTAGAGTGTTTCTCTACAATTGATTCACTTGTAATTGATAATAATGAAGTACTGCACAAAGTTTTTGAAAAGTGGTAAATTCAATATGCAGAATCTTATCTCTAATATCCTTTTGTAAATTTGAAATAAACATGTGTTGAATATCAATATCAGGAACAAGATAAGAAATCTGAGAATACAAATTCTTAAATATACCAATGAAATAAGTCATTTTTTCCTAAATGTTTTGTTTACAATGCATTAAATCAGTTAAGGAAACTTGTGGACCAATGTTATTTTGAAATTGTTGAATGAAGGTATTAGAAAGTTTAGGAAAAGAATCAATGGAATATGGAGGTAAAGAACAATACCATTGAAAATACTTATCACAAAAGGTTCTAACAAATATTTTAGCTAAAATCCTATGGTCATGAGCATAATCACTATAAAGGATTTGAAATGTTTTAACATGAGTAACGTGATCGCATTTACCATTGTAATTATCTAGATGAGGCATATCATATTTTTTAGGAACACTAGCATGAATAATGTCTAAGGATAAGGGACTACCCATGTCAAATGTAGGAATGTTAAACTTGGATTGAGTTAAAGATGAAAGTTGTTGTTGTAAAGATAACATAGTCTGAGCCAAACTAATAATTGTGGAATCATTAGAATACATAGGTAGCATAGAAACATTAGGAACACAAGGAAAAGTGTAGCAAGTAGAAAGAATAGAAGATACAACTGGTGGAACATTTGGAACCACAGATGGAAGGGGATTAGTATAGGTAAAAGGTACACTATGATATGAAGGTTGTGAGGTAGGTAAAGATACGGGTGGAACACTCACATGAATAAATAAAATTGGGAGAGATGTAGTCATCAAAGGAGTATAAGTAGAAATTCTAGGTAAAGGAATAGAAGAAGGTCCCTCACTAATGATAGGAGGAGTAAATCCTAAATCTTGAGCCTCTTGAGCTAAAGTTTTAACATTTGAATGCACAACATGAGTGATACCACTCAATAAATTAACACCTTGATCACTATCATGAAGGACTTTCTTAAGATCCTCTATAGCTTGAATAGAATCTTGATTATGGTTTTCTTGAATAAGCCAATTTCCCATTTTATCAAGTTTGGTTGAAAGTTTTTGCAATTATTCAGGAGGAACTCTTAAAGAATCTTCCTCATCATGAGATGAGTTAGAAGAGTTATGCTCCATAGAAGGATTGGAATCATGAGTATTCAAGTTTTCATCTGGGATTCTACAGAAAGAAAAGGAAGATTCAGGATCAAAGGAAACCACGAGTCTACGACTTCTTATAACTGGGATACTATAAGTAGCACTAGTAGTGGTAAAGGTCATACACCAATGCAATGCAAATGAACTAAAAAAGAGTTTGATTTTAATTTTTGAAAAGGAAATGCAAGAAAATAAGAGAAATATAATCTAATATGCATGCCAGATCTAACATAAAGATGTAAATCTAACACCAAAAAGGAAGAGCTATCTACCACGAGTTCACCAAAATGTAAGGAAGAAAAATGTTTTTGTTTGAGTTGTATGGATTCATTTAACATAAAATTCCTTACATTTAAATATTTTATGGGGGTAAATAAGATAATATCCTTTTATCTTTACATATGCAAATGAAATATACAAGTTGATTAACCCAAAAGGAAGGCTCAATGTATAAATGAATCAATCATTTGGAAACAAGAATAAGGAAGGAAGATCTTAAGTACCCTGGTTTTCAATTTGTTAATTTAAATGTATTTTAGATTTAGATAGATTGATAACCTTAATTGAATTGAATAAGAGAAATGCACTAACCTTGAAATATTGCAGATCTGAAGAATGTTGTTTTCTGGAGCCTGTGTTCAGTTTCTGGAAAATCTGAGACCAGATCTAGAATACAAACACAAAGATGGACAAAACCCAAAAATATTTTTCTGTTCTGAGACAGTTCTAATTTGTACCCTCAAGTCAATGTCACCATTTTCCAGAATTTCCAACTGCGCCCTAGGTCACAATCAACCTAAAAAGTCTCAAACTGAAATTCTCTTTTTGGATCTTGGAAGTTTGTCAAAAAGTGTATCCAAATCCTCGTCCCGATCTGATGTTCTAAACCTATACCTAGAAGAAAAAGGTTTTGTTTGTTGGGGGGAGGGGTCTGCCTTGGTCAATCACAAGTTTTGGAATTGACCTCAAATATATAATTTAAATAGAAGAAATAAACAATGTAAATGAAACAATTCGCCTTGCTCATGTAAAAGTCCTTGTGGAGGATTCAAATATTTGAATCCACAAGTATGAATTGACCAAATGAATGTAGAATGAAGAATGTAGGATGTATTCAATCAATTTATTATATATCCTCAACACCAATCTTGAATGGGTTCTTGAATTGGAAGAGGCTTGGAGGAATGTGGATGAAGAAATCTTCAACAATAGGGCTCCATAGAACTTTTATCCTTCAATGGACACCAATGGATCTCCTTGATGAAAATGGATGCTTGAGAAGTGATTGAGAATGGATGAATACATTAATGGCTACTTTTTCTTGCTTCAAATCTTTCTTCTTCACCTTTGGAATTCACTCTTCAAGACTTGAGCTCTTGCAATTATCAAGTCTTAGATTGTTCTTTCTTGTGTACAATGATGGTTAGATAAAATGAGAGGAGAAAGCTTCCTTTTATATGAAACTAGGGCACAATCTTCTAGAGAGGCCAACATTGGAGAATTAAATTCTAATTGGACCCATGACCCTAGAATAGGGCCTATGTTAACTAGTTAATCTCTCTCTCTCTCTCTCTCTCTGATTTCTCAAATTTTATGCATTTATCCTGGTAAAAATAGTATCTACAATTAACTCTTCTAGATTCTTATTCACTTATTTTCTCTGTTAGGATTAGGTAATACTGAGAGGTGGGCTGAATCATTATTACAACACTTAATTAAACTTTTGAACCAATTGAAAATAATCCATAATCTTGCAGAAATGAAAAGAACGTAAGAAAATAGAAGAATACTCATCACACCAATATTTGTTGTTGAGGAAACCCAGGCTAAGGGAAAACCCCAGTGGGGATGGTACCCACAAGAATGCACTAAAGTATTGTTAGTAATAACAGAGAAACATGGGTGAATCAGTGGCCTCAAAAATTAATCCTTAAATCAACCCTTTGAACTTATAACCACAAGTTCTGTCTCAAGTTATTTTATTTCCTACAAGATGAATGCCATGAAATACTTATATCAATTTACTACTTGTTGGATTTCTCTGTCAAACCTTCTTTTATATGTTTACCGATAAGTAGTCATCTATTTAATAAAACATAGTAAATATGCAGAGTATACTAATCAATCCAGAATGAACTATGTAAGATAGAAAATAGTAAAGAAATGAGTCATACACACATAACACATGGTTTTTTAACGTGGAAACCCTGCTAAGGGAAAAACCACTGGGACTGGTACCCCAAATTTTCACTCTTTTGAAGTGAGCCCTGTTAAGAGATATAATGTCCCTACAAGGGAACCCATAAGGAGTTAGGTCTATTGAACAAAAATTTCAACTAACAATTTTTTTTTGAACATCACATCATTTATTACATTCACAAGTACATTTCTTAAGGTCCCCTTAATGAAATCATTTACCGACATATTTGTATTACTATTCAAATTGAATTCCAATTCTTTACTTTTACATACACATTTCCAAATTTAAGAGAAGAAAGTGATATTTCAATTATAACTACATCCCTTACTCCCTAAATCATTTTAATTTCTCTTTCCTACACATTGGATAACTACCCTCTTACAACTTACATATAAATTTTTACATAAGAAGCATTTCTTTTCGTTTCAACATAGGAGAGATAGAGAAGATAATTCAACATTACACTTTTCATTACAACTTTGAACTTTCAATTAATATCCCTTGAAATAAACCCTTAGAACTATCACACCATAATTACATTGATTTTCTTTTTCCAATATAATTTCTAGTAATGAAACCAATTGCAATAATAAGTACATGAATGACCCGAAGGCTTTACAAATATATCTTTACATCCTCCTTTTCAATAATACATGATACACAATAGAAAGATCTTTATCACTGCATTAAAACTGAATCATCCAAGTCACGAACCACGAACAACACCCCGAAATAAATTTGCCACCCAACCATGTGAAACTAGTGAAGTTCCACCACCATGCTAGGAGATAGAACCAAGATACTCACAAGGCCCTAAGACATCTAAGGCTTCAAAAAACAATAACTTAAACAAATAACAGACATAAAAAAATAGCACTTAACTAGCAACCATGTAACCCCGGTCCCTGCTTTATGAATAGGGATCCATCCTGGCAGTTACCGATGGTCTCGATACTCCAATAGGACTATGTGGGCATTATTATGTGTCTTTCATTATCTTTTGAATCCCCCCTTCACAGTTAATTTTAAGGTTATCACTTGATTACAAACTCACCCATACAATCCCCTGTAAACCATTTTGGGTTCCGGTACCTATGGTGAGTCACTCACCTAGGGTACCTAGTCCCCTACCTAAAACATGACAAAACAATTGCAATACACCAAATGCTTTATTTTGGAGGTTTAGGAAACTCTCTTGTGTACTCAGACCACCAAGATGAGCGCTAACCTTAACCATAAACAACATAAGAATAGTACAAGGATGTCACGTACTCAAGACACCTTAAGTACAACATTGTGATCAAATTCAAGAAATTAAATAAACATTAAGATAGGTACAAAGATGTAGACAAAGAACATGATCAAGGTTGGAATATATAGACCAATCCCCAAGCCAAACAATTAGCCAACACAGAAATCCATAACTCCAAAGTTTCTAGAATAGGTCCAAATAGAACATAACATTAATATAAACTAATCAATATTGATGGGGAAATGATTTTACTATAAACTAATGAACATGTAGGGACCTATGAATCAAGGGAGAAGACTAAGTAATCGTGTCTTAGAAAGGTGGCAAGATATTACATATTTAAGTGTTGATGAATCTTCTCTTGTAGGTTGGTTGCAAGAGGGATATAGAGAAAGAGAGGAGTAAAATTTATTTAAAGATATTCCCTATTGGTTTGAATCATAAGGGACCCTTTAACTATGTGAGTTTAGAGACTATTTATAGAAACATACGTGTGACTGTCATAAAAATACAGTCTTAGTGCGGTGAGCATAACTTTTTTTTGAACTGTTAGATCTTCCTAATGTTCATATATGTTGGGTAAAACCTACTTATGCACATTCACACAAGATATATTTTGATAATAATTTCAGGATCAAAATTTATTTACAACAGAGACGGGTATAGGAAAATAAATCAGAATGTTTTATCTGTTTCCAATTAACACATTTGTTTTCAATTATCATCATAATTTCAAATAATTTCACAACAGAAAATTGCAGATAATATGAAATTATAAATATTTAAGAACACACACACATATACATATTCATATACAATAAGATGATTTCCATGGTTCCAGACCCTACCTAGAGTCCTGTAGAGAAAATTCACAAAGACTGGAGCACACCTATATAATTCCTCCAAACCTTGAGTGAGATGATAGCCTCCTTGATGAAGTCTTGTCCAAAAATCAATACTATCCTCCTTCCTTAGTCAACTCTCAATGCACTCCCAAAAAGATGGTAAATCCTACCCACACAGAGACAAATTCTCATAAATGAGTTTTGATTCAATATTGCAAGAATCACCCAATTTTCCTCCAAAAAGCCTCCATCCCCAATCTCCAAAAAGGCAATTAATTTATCTCCCAACTATCTGGTTGGAGGAGTTTCTTTACGGTAAGAAACTTCTCCAACTTCCATAGTTGGTTGGAATATTTAAGCAAAACTTAATATCACCAATAATAATGTTTTTTGATTATTTTAATTAAAATTCCCTTCAAAAAACCCTATAACAAACATAATAGACATAATGCTCTCAAGGAAAACACATAGCACAATTGGAATCAAACTAGCCTAACTTCTAGGAGGTCTCAAGTTCAACTCCCCCTAGATAGCTAGTTTTACCAAAAGAACTATTTTTATTATCTCTTATTATTATTTTACTTTTATTTAATATACTTCATTTAACACACTTTATCTAATCATTAAAATACCATTTACACAAGCAATTAGAAACACACAGATAATATTATTTATATATGTACGGGTATGTGCGTGTGCACCCACATATATACATACCTATATAATATACACTTAATAATAAAAATATTAACTAAGTCTATATATATACACTTCATAAAAAAATCAAACTAACATCATAAATCAGAAGACAACATCAAAACATAACCCGTAAGACAACATCATAAAATTGTATTCACATTCCCCAACTAGGGTAACCTCCTAACAAAAATCTAAGTCCAAGAGTAGCCTTGAGAGAAGCTTGGTAAGATCTGCACACAACAATAGTTGAAGGATTTTGAAGGCACGCTCAGACCTATGTAGCTAGGTGGAGTTGATGCCTAGTACCTGCATCGTGCATCACCAACTGACATGCATATACATATATAAAGAGACAATGGAAAACAAGGAGGGAGAGTGTGACATAGTGTGGATCTCTTGTAGGAGTAACTACGAATTACTCTCCTCATCCTACACTCACATTAACTAGTGTATACATCAAAACATAATGGGATTAGCAGGGTTAGATCCATATAAATATAGAAATCAGATATGAACATTTCACAATTAGTTCATCATTTTATTTTAAATTATATAATCTCATAATAAAGTGTATTAGCTAATAAATATGAAATCCAATGTCCCATCATGAAACAACATAGTCCAAACATATAATCCAAAGTATCAAAGTAATAATCTTGTCAATCCAAAATATGTAGATACTAGGTCGGGCATTACATCCTCTCCCCGTAGGATTAGGCTTACTCCTGGAAGCCTACAAACAAGTATATATATGAAGATCTGAGTATGCTGGCTTCCTCCCAAGTGGAAAAGTTCTCATCACTAAGGTCCCATTGGACCCTTAACTTCTCTATGCTGCCACCCCTGAGGGTCAAATTCCACTACTGGAGTATACACACTGGCTCCAAAGCTAGCTTCCCATCCTCTACCTGCAAAGTGTTCCAATCCAAAACATGAGTCAAATCAGGAATATACTCACATACAAGGCTGGATGGTAGGGTGAGTTGGTAAGAAACTAGTCCTATCCTCTCAAGGATCTAAAATGGACCTACAAATATTGGTGTTAACTTAGAATTTTTTCCATAATAGATAGGGCTCTTATGTGTGCGGACTCTCAAAAACACCTTATCTCCAATAGAGAACTGTCTATCGATCCTATGAGCATCAACATACTTCTTCTGCCTATCTTGAGCTATCACAAGATGCTCTCTGATCCTCTTAACCTACTGCTCCATGTCTTGTAACATCTTGGGGCCAAGTAGTACTCTATCCTCTAAGTGATCCCAACTTAGAGGGGTACGATAAGGATGACCATAAAGAGTCTGAAATGATGACATTCCTATCAAACTGTGATAGACATTGTTTTATGAAAACTCCACTAGGTACAAATAATCTTCCTAGTGGGTGTGTCTATCCATCACATACATTCTAAGCATGTCCTCAAGCACTTGGTTAACTCGCTCTGTCTGATTATCAGTCTCTGGATGATATGCTAAACTGAAATTCAGCCGAGTCCCTAAGGCATGTTGCAAAGAGGTCCAAAATTCTAAAGTGAACACTAAATCCCTATCAGAGATAACCTTTTTAGGAACACCATGCAACCTGACTATAACCTTTAGGAAGACTTTGGGTACTGAGGTGGTAGTATAGGATGACTACATAGGAGAAAAATATGCTACCTTGGTTAACTTATCTAATGTGACCATGATAGCATCATGTCTCTGATAAGTGACTGGGAGTCCCACAATAAAATCCATAGAGATTGTATCCCATTTCCATTCGGGAATCAAATGTGGTTGAAGGAGGCCTGTTGGGTGATGATGTTTGGCTTTGACCCTCTGACATTCTAGACACCTAGCCACAAAATCTGCTATATCTCTCTTCATACCTGACCAAAAGTATAACTGTCACAGATCTGAATAGATCTTCTTAACCCCTGGATGAGCTGAATAGGGAGCACGATATGCTTCCACCATGATAAATTTTTAATGATCACCTGAAAACAATACATAGATTCGGCCTTTATGCCTCAACAATCCATCTGGCTCTAAGGAATAACCTGAGAACCTTCCTTCTAGGACCCTACCTGACTCAATTTCAGCCTTAAATTCTTGATACAAAGTATCTGAAGGAAGTAACTGCAAGATCTAACTTCTCAAATCAATCGAAAGGGAGAGAATGGATAACCCATGTTTCCTTTAGATCAAAGCATCCGCTACCACATTCTCTTTACCTTGGATATATCTAACCTCAAAATCATATTCACAAAGGAACTCCATCTATCAGCATTGCTTCGTGTTGAGATTAGGTTGAGTAAATATGTATTGAAGGCTTCGATGATTGGTGTTTAGCTCAAATCGATACCCCAATAAGAAATGTCTCCAATGATTCAAGACATGAACTACTACTTCTAACTCTAAATCATGCATGGGCTAGTTAATCTCATGGTCCTTAAGCTTTCTAGAATCATAAGCCATAACTCTTCCTTCTTGCGTCAATATGGTCCCTTTGCCTTCCATGGAAGCATCTATCCAAACTATAAAATTTCTGGTGAGGTCAAGTACATCCAAAATCGGGGAACTGGTCAGTTTATCCTTAAGGATCTAAAAAGCTTCTGAAAATTTCTCAGTCCAAAGGAACTTATTCCCTTTTCTTTACAAGGAAGTGACGGGGTGAGCTATTCTAGAGAATCATTGGATGAAGTGTCTATAGTATTCGGCTAAACCCATGAAACTATGAACCTCAGAGATGTTGGTGGGGGTTGGCCATTAAACTATAGATTTCATATTGGCGGGATCAACTGCTATACCTTCTCTTGAGATAACATGACCAAGATACTTAACTTCAGTCTTAAAGAATTCACACTTCTCCATGTTTGCAAACAAATGATTCTCATGAAGGCATTGTAACACTTGACGAAGATGTTTCTCATGTTCTTCTACTGACTTAGAATACACCAAAATATCATCTGGGAAAATTATGACAAATTTGTCCAAGAAGGTCTTGAATACCCCATTCATAAGACTCATGAATACTGAAGGTGCATTAGTGAGGCCAAAAGGTACCATGGTAAATCCATAATGCCAATACCGAGTATGAAAATATGTTCAGTGAATGTCGGCCTCATGAATCCTTAACTGGTGATAACATGACTTTAGATCAATCTTGGAGAATACCTTGCCTCCTTTCATCTGATCAAACAAATCATCAATTATTGGCAAAGGGTACCGATTCTTGATGGTTACTTTGTTGAGTTGGCGATAGTCAATGCACAACCTAAGTGAGCCATCCTTCTTCTTAACAAAGATAACCAGAGCTCCCCAAGGTGACACACTTGGTCTGATGAAACCTTTTTCCAAGATTTCTTCTAGTTGAACTTTTAACTCACTCAACTCTTGAGTGGTCATGCGATAAGGAGCTTTTGAGATAGGTTCAGCTCCTGGCACCAATTCTCTATGGAAATCAATGTCTCTTTTGGGAGGCATTCTCGGTATCTCTATTGGATAGACATCTACAAACTCTTGAAGTAAAGAATGCTCAAGTATAATTTGTCTATCTTCCTTTTTAGCCAAGTCATCAACTAAGACTGCAAAAATTTGACATCCCTTTCTCATGCCTTTCTTAAGTTGCATAGGTGATATTATCCGAAGTGATATAGGTCTTTGGATACCCATAATAGTGTTGGGATTCCCTAAATAATCCAAACAGTGGATGAGCTTCTTTCTGCAATCTATCCTGGCTTCATGAGCTGCTAACCAATCCATTCCTAGGACAACTTAATACGATCCAAGAGGAATGACTCAAAGATCAAGATTGGTAGAGAAGGGTCCTAATCCAAAGTTACAACTTTGAACACACAATTCTGTGGTCATTTTTTCCCCTGAGGCTAGCTCTACCTGCCACTTAACTCCTTTCCCTACTACCGCTAGCTTGCACTTTTCTATCAAAGAAGGAGATATGAAGGAATCAGTTGCTCCTGAGTGAAAGAGAATAGAAATAGTTTTACCCTTTAACGAACCTGAATTCTCTATGATAGTGTTTTGGTGATAGGATTGTCTATGATCTACTATAATGAACACCCTGTGAGACTGACCAGCATCCCCCACAGTTGGTTCTGAAACTGCCTGATTCTTATTAGTGATATTTGTGCACTGAGGGCAACAGATTGCAATATGTCATTGTTGTCCAAAAGAATAACACCTGGTGTTTCTTCCAAAGTTCTTTGCAGGAGGAGCACTAGATTTTTGATAACCTCCTCTATTGAAATCATGAGAATTTTGGGATTATGAAGGAGGAAACATTTGTTGTGCTAAAAAATTGTTATAGTTATGAGGTTGTTCAAACTTTCCATTACCTTGGTTTTTATTCTAAAATTTCTTCTTATGAAAGTTTTGTTCTTGTTTGAAACATGAATGTTGGTTCTTGGAATTAGAATTTCCTTGATCAAATTTTCCTTTCGAACCTCACCCAACATTGGAGGTTTGGCCACTGGAATAGCCACCTTTTCCTTTCACCTTTCTTTCTACTAGGTATGCCTTAGTAATGGCATCTCAAAGATTCTTGGGTTTTAAGACTGCTACCTCTCCCGATATTTGGTCATTCAAACCTTTGATGAAGTGTTGGACAAGAATGGGTCCATCATCTCTATAGCCATAGAAAGGTTTAAGTTCATAAAATATTCTTTCATATTCTTCCACCGTCATGTTGGCTTTCTGAAGGTGGTGAAATTATTTTGCCCTTCCCTATCTCCATTGATGGGACATGAATCGATCCTTAAAACTTTCTAGGAACAATTCCAAATAAATAGTGTTAATGGTGAATTGGATTTTTTCTTCTTCTGTATGCCACCAAGTAGACACAAATTTTCTTAGATTCATAATAGCACATCTATCCTTGACATTACTACTAAAAGGGTGCATAGAGAAACACTTGTCAAGGTCAAGAAACCAAGTTTCTATTGCAGATACCCTTTGTTGCAATAAAAAAGGGGTACCTTAACCTTGAGTAAGTCTCTCATGTGAGAAATATCCCTATCCTTAGATTCTTGCATATCTTTCCTTCTCCTAGGGCTTCTATCCCTTTTCTAGTCTTGTTGATGAGCTTGATTTCCTTCTTATAAATTAAATTTGTTTTCAAGGTTGTCAATTCTATGTAAGAGTTGTTGCATTAGTTTCCTAGGTTGGGGTCCTTCTGATTCATTACCCTGACGTTCATTTCTATGATTTTATTGATTATTTTCTCCCTCATATTCCCCATTGGAACTCTCTGGGTGAGATCTCAAGGAAGACTCTTGAACTCTATCCTTAGCTCTTTCATGGGTAATGGGAGGCATCCTTGAAGAGTGGTGCAACATAATTTTAAGGTTTAAGCTTAAAAGGAGTATTCAATGTGTTGAAAAGTTTTGAGTTTTAAATGTAAATAGATCCTGAGCTCCCCGTATAGCAACCAGGGCTCTGATACCAAATGTAATGTCCCCGCCAGGGAAACCATAAGGAGTCAGGTCTATTGACCAAAAATTTCAACTAACAATTTTTTTTTAAACATCACATCATTTATTACATTCACAAGTACATTCCTTAAGGTTCCCTTAACAAAAGCATTTAACAAAATATTTGCATTACTATTCAAATTGAATTCCATTTCTTTAATTTTACTTATACATTTGCAAATTTAAGAGAGAGGGTAAGAAAGTGATATTTCATTTATAACTACATCCCTTACTCCCTAAATTATTTTCATTTTTGTTTCCTACACATCGGATAACTACCCTTTTACAACTTACATATAAGTTTTTACATAAGAAGCATTTCTTTTCTTTTCAACATAGGAGAGATAGAGAAGATAATTCAACATTACACTTTTCATTACAAATTTGAACTTTCAATTAATATCCCTTGAAATAAACCCTTAGAACTATCCCGCCCTAATTACATTGCTTTGCTTTTTCCAATACAATTTCTAGTAATGAATCTAATTACAATAATAAGTACATGAATGGTCCGAAGGCTTTACAAATATATCTTTACATCCTCCTTTTCAATAATACATGATACAAAATAGAAAGATCTTTTAGAATACTTCAGGGATAACTGAGAGGGGGGGGGTGAATCAGTTATTAGCAACTTGATCTTTATCTTATACTTATTAATCCAGATTGATATAAAGTAAATGCACATTCAGATAACACATTACACAACACATCAATTTGGTTACAGGGAAACCAAATGGAAAAAACCCCGGTGGGAATTAGTACCCACAAAGAACTATACTATTTGTAGTAATCCATGTTAAAAGATCATACAACCTTGTTAGGAGTTGTTCTTTACAATGCAGTAGTATAGTGACCTAGTTAAGGGTCTGACCCTGTTAGGATTCTTTTACAATAACCTTGTTAGGGGTGGTGGACTCACTATCCAAGGACTCACTATCCAAGTGGTGAAGGCTACAACCTTCTCGATATTTGATACACACTGTATCAACAAGGTGAACTATTGTTTGTGACACTGCTTGTCTGATCAGTTCCTTTTGTGCACTAATCCTTTAACCTCTTGTAAAGCACTACAAAAATCTTATCTATATTCTAAAATCTTTACCTTCAATATCTATATTATAAACATATGATAAATATAACTCTGCTGCTTAAACACTTTGCTCTGCTTTTGTTATCTCTGGCTTTCGCAACTCTTCTTATCAAAAATGACCTTCTACATGTACATACACCAAGTATGAGATCATGGGACCTGTTAGACAACTCTTCATAACATCCTTGTCAGCTCTACTAAGCGCGCAAGGATAATTAAAACTACGCAAGTATAAACTGAATAGACACGTCACTTCACTAAGTCGGCTTCGCCAAATTGACCATAGCTTTTCAATCTTCTTGAAACATGTTTGGCACCTTTAGATTAATATCAAAAACTCATAAATCATCATGAATATACACACACATATCCTTAAGATAGGTGCAACTCAATAAACACATTACATACGTCGGCCTTAAACCGTTCTTCCTCCAGAATTGTAATCGTCAATAACAGAATTACATATCTTTACTAAAACATCATATCTGAGTCTGCGTGTATGAACATAGAATAATAAAAATGTCAACAACATGTATCTATCCACACAAGTATTCATGTCATCATATGGATAATTACATACAGAAGTGTTGTTGTGTATTATATGTTGTCATCAATGACAAACATACAATCAATCAACTGTTCAGAATCAAATCTCCAACAATCTCCCCCTTTGGAATTGATGGAAACATATGATAAAAACAACTTATGTTCATGGTGTCTTCTTTCTTTTACAATCTTCTCAATATCCTCATCAAAGATTCATCTACACTTTTGTAGTTACATAGATTGTGTTTTATATGTATACTCCCCCAGAGTATAAGCTCCTTGTATGTGTTCCTTGTTTAGCTCTTTGTTTTTGTTCATTGTTTTTAGTACATACTCCCCCATTGAAATAAATGGAAAAGGGTTCCATAAACCATTATGCACGGGCACTACTCCAAAAGTAGAGTAGTCAACCATTCATTAGTCACACATGACTGATGTACTTGTTATTTTTCTCTAATCAGACTTAGGAGAGGGAATGACTCCCAACTTCTCCCTTAGGTACTCAAAAGTATCCTTTGCTAAAGGCTTCATGAAAATGTCTACTAACTGATCTTTTGTGTTTACATAGTTCAATGTCACTTCCTTGTCTACAACTTTTTTTCTCAAAAAATGGTACTTGATCTCTATGTGTTTTGTTTTTGCATGCATCACAGGGTTCTTAGACATGTTAATAGTACTGGTGTTATCACAATGAATAACAATAGCATAGTCAACTTGAATACCAAAGTCTTTAACCATTTGCTTGATCCAAACAATTGTTGTACAATTCAGTGCTGCTGCAACATATTCTGCCTCTGCCGTTGACTAAGAAATACAATTTTGCTTCTTGCTTGTCCAAGATACCAACTTTTCTCTAAGAAATATTGCTCCTCCTAAAGTTCTCTTCCTGTCATCAATACAACCTGCTCAATCTGCATCATTATACACATGAAGTTGTGTATTCTGTGATTTAGGATACCATAAACCATAGTCTATAGTTCCCTTAAGATATATGAATATCCTCTTGATTTCCATTAGGTGATTATGCTTGGGTTCATCTGCAAATCTTCCAACAATGCCAACTGCATTAGATATGTCAGCTCTTGATTGAGTTAGATAAACAAGCTTTCCAATCATAGATTTGTACAATGTTTTATCAATTTCTATGGAGTCATCATCTTTTGAAAGTTTACTTCCTATGATCGTAGGAGTGTATACTGGCTTGCAATCCTCCATCTTGAAAGTTTTCAATATTTCCTTCACATATTTTGACTGATTAAAGAATATTCCTTTATGTATATGTTTTACATTCAGTCCCAAAAAGGATTTTATAGGACTAATCATGCTCATTTCAAATTCATTCTGCATTTCTTTTGCAAATGTTATACTAAGCTTGTCATTACCTCCAAAGATAATGTCATCAACAAATATGGCAACTAATAGTAATCCATCAGGTGTTTCTCTTGTGAACAAATTTCAATCTGCTGCTCCTTTCTTGAATCCAATCTTGGTGAGATAACCACCTAGTCTCTCATACCAAGCTCTTTGGGCCTGCTTAAGTCCATAGAGTGCTTTCTTCAGTTTGCATATCATGTCTGGTCTATTTGAAAGGTTAAATCCTTTAGGCTATTCTATGTAGACTTCTTCTTTTAAGACACCATTCAAAAAGGCTGATTTGGCATCCATTTGATAAACTTTAAAGTCTTTTAATGTTGCATATGCCAAAAACAATTTTATGGCTTCCAGTCTACTCACAGGAGAAAATGTATCAGTGTAGTCTATTCCTTCTCTCTGTGCATATCCTTTACATACTAATCTTTCTTTGTTTCTTATTACTATACCTTCTTCATTAATTTTGTTTCTGAAAATCCATTTTGTTCTAATCACATTTTTATCACTTGGTCTAGGAACCAATTCCCATGTGTCATTCTTGATTATCTGATCTAGTTCTTCTTTCATGCATTTTTCCAATCAGAATCATTACAAGCATCTCCAACACTTAACGGTTCAATCTGTGAAATTAAACATACCTCTTCATCCACTGTTAGATTCTTTGCTTTTGATTTGGTTAAAACACTGCTGCTCTGATTTCCAATGATATCATTTTTAGAGTGGTATCTGGATGTAAACTTAGGAACCTTACGTGTGACTTCTTCCTCTGTAATCTGTGGTTCTTCATTGCATGAATCAGGGTCATTGCATGAGACATCAATGCAATCAAACATTTCTTTAATCATAGTATCTTTACTGTTAGGTCTGGGCTCTTCTTCAATCAAAGGTGCATATTCATAGTACCTCTCTTGAATCATAAATTTCTCATCAATCTTTAGATGCGTGCTTTCAATTATCTTCTTTAATATCAAATTGAAACATCTGTAAGCTTTTCTTTTTGTAGAGTAACCAAGAAAAATACCTTCATCACTTCTAGCATCAAACTTGCGAATACTGTCATCTCTCTTGATGTAGCACTTGCTGCCAAATATTCTGAAGTATTTTACTGTAGGTACATTACCAAACCAAAGTTCATAGGGTGTCTTGTCCATGCCTGGTCTCAATTGTGTTCTGTTGATAGTGTACACTGTTGTGTTCACTGCATCTCTCCAATAGGTGTGAGCCACTTTTCCTTCAATCATCATGGTGTGTGTTGTATCAAGTATAATCTTGTTTCTCCTTTCTACAATTCAATTTTGCTGAGGTGTTCTAGGGGCACTAAACTACCTTTTTATTCCATGTTCTTCACAGTAGTCATAAAACTGGTCAAAGGTGAATTCTCCTCCTCTATCTGATCTTAAGCATTTTAGTTTTAGTCTAGATTCATTCTCAACCTTAGCTTTGAATATTTTGAACTTCTCAAAGGCTTCTGAGTTTCCCTTTAAGAATGCAATCCACATCATCCTAGAAAAATCATCAACAAACAAAATAAAGCACCTTTCACCATAGTATGATCTTTTTCGAGTAGGACTCCATAAATCTGTATGCACTAAGTCCAACTTGTTTTCAGCTGAGGTCTTCTTGCTTCTAAAGGATATCCTTACATGTTTACCCATAACACATTCCCTGCATATTGTGTTCACTGGTCTTGCAATGCTTGGTAGGTCTCTAACTGCCTTGACATTATTTATCTTTACTATATTGTCAAAATTGATATGACATAGTCTCTTGTGCCATAACCAACTATCATCTACTTTTGCAACAAAACAACTTACATCTGAATTGAGTTGAAAAACATTACCTTTTTTTTTAGAGCCTGACACAATCATGTCTCCATCCTAGTTTCTAATAAAGCACTTGTTGTCTTTGAACTCCAGATGATAACCTTTATCAAGTAGTTGTCCAACACTTAGTAGATTATGGTGCAAACCATCAACATATAGAACATCATTTGTCTTGTTCTTTCCATCCAAGGTGATG
>MU227281.1:237109-254923 GCA_018584345.1 Thuja plicata
CTTAGTAGATTATGGTGCAAACCATCAACATATAGAACATCATTTGTCTTGTTCTTTCCATCCAAGGTGATGGATCCTCTTCCTATGATAGGTTTAGGAGTGTTATCTCCAAATCTAACCATACCACTGTTGTATTTGTCTAGATAAACAAATCTGTCATTGTCACCTGTCATGTGGTGTGAACATCCATTGTCAATGATCCAATCATTTCTGACATCTATTTTGGAAATTAAGGCTAATTCATGATCTTCTTCTTTATCTGTAGTGTCCATATCTTCGAGCAACCTTTCCATGTCTTTAAGGGAAATGAATCCAATTTCATCTTCTCCTGAATCTTCATCAGTTACACCTTCTTCAGCATGGTAACATTCCTTCCTATATTTAGGTTTGTAATCAGATTTGAACTTCTTGACTCTTGTGGGACACTTAGATGCAAAGTGACCAATCATATTACATGAAAAACACTTGAATGGAAGCTGTCCTTCATACTTTCCTTTTCCTTTCTTTTCTTTCTTAGAAATCATGGCAATTATCTCTTCTAGCTCTTCATCAGTTTCTTCATTCCCATTATGAATAGAGATGTGTGAGGATTTCTTACCGTAGATTGAATCTTTGAAGGCTGTTTCATTCTTAGGTTCAGTCTTTAATCTTGATATCTCAAATGCAGAGATTTTGCTGATTAGAATCTCTCTCTTGAAGTTTTGTGAGAATTGCATAGTTTCCTCTAGAATGCTGATCTTGTTTTCATAGTCGGATGTCAAATTAGTTAACAAATTGTCCATTATTTCTTCTTCTGAAATGTCTCCTCCATTGTTTCTGATTCCAGATATTGCTTCATTTATCCTCTGATTATAATCTCTACTATTTTCTTCAGGAAACATCTCAAGGCTGTTGTATTTCTTCTTCCATGTCTTTCTGCGTGCATTCTTTGCTTGAACATCTCCTTCAAGCATGTCTTCTAAATATTTCCATATGGTATATGCTTTGTCAATCTTCTTGATTTCAAAAAATTCACTGTCAGATAAGGCGCTGATTAGGGCTTCTTTGACAATTGCATTATTGGTAAATGTTTCCTTTTGTCTATTAGTAGCATCATCCTTTGAAAGGTATTTCAGAGATGGAATTACAACCTCTTGTGTAGCAATCTCAAAGATCTCAACACCAACACATTGTAGATGTGTTATCATTTTGTTCTTCCAATTCAGATAGTTCTCTCCATCGAACTCAGGGCTCTCTTTTCTAAAGTATGCCATCTGATCTACCTTAAGCTTTTAGGCTTTCTCTTCAAGGCACTTGGCTTTGACACCAATTGTTAGAATACTTCAGGGATAACTGAGAGTGGGGGGGGGTGAATCAGTTATCAACAACTTGATCTTTATCTTATACTTATTAAACCAGATTGATATAAAGTAAATGCACATTCAGATAGCACATTACACAACACATCAATTTGGTTACGGGGAAACCAAATGGTAAAAATATCGGTGGAAATTAGTACCCACAAAGAACTATATTGTTTGTAGTAATCCTTGTTAAAAGATCATACAACCCTGTTAGGAGATGTTCATTACAATATAGTAGTATAGTGACCTGGTTAAGGGTCTGACCCTATTAGGAGTCTTTTACAATAACCTTTTTAGGAGTGGTGGACTCACTATCCAAGGACTCACTATCCAAGTGGTGAAGGCTACAACCTTCTGGATATTTGATACACACTGTATCAACAAGGTGAACTGCTATTTGTGACAGTGCTTGTCTGATCAGTTCCTTTTGTGCACCGATGCTTTAACCTCTTGTAAATCACTATAAAAATCTTATCTGTATTCTGAAAGCTTTAACTTTAATATCTATATTATCAACATATGATAAATATAGCTCTGCTGCTTAAACACTCTACTCTACTTTTCTTATCTCTGGCTTTTACAACTCTTCTTATGAAAAATGACCTTCTATAAGTACATACACCAAGTATGAGATCATGGGACCTATTAGAAAACTCTTCACAACATCCTTGTCAGCTCTACTAAGCGAGAAAGCATAATTACAACCGCGCAAGTATAAACTGAATAGACACGTCGCTTCACTAAGTCAGCTTCACCAAATTAACCATAGCTTTGCAATCTTCTTGAAACATGTTTGGCACCTTTAGATTAATACTAAAAAATCATAATTCATCATGAATATACACACGCATATCTTGAAGATAGGCACAACTCAATAAACATCTTACATACGTTGGCCTTAAACCGTTATTCCTCTAGAACTGTAATTGTCAATAACATAATTATATATCTTTACTGAAACATCATATCTGGGTCTACGTGTATGAACATAGCATAATAAAAATGTCAACAACATGTATCTATCCATGCAATTCTTCATATCATCATATGGATAATTACATACAGAAGTGTTGTTGTGTATTATATGTTGTCATCAATGACAAACATACAATCAATCAACTATTCAGAATCAAATCTCCAACAAGATCTTTATCACTGCATGAAAACTGAAGCATCCAAGCCACGAACCATGAACCAACATGTCAAAATAAATTTTCCACCCAACCATGCGAAACTAGTGAAGTTCCACCCCCCGTGCTAGGAGATAGAACCAAGATACTCACAAGGCCCTAAGTCATCTAAGGCTTCACAAAATAATAACTTAAACAAATACCATACATATCAAAATATAACTTAACTATACACAAGCGTTAGGTTTCTAGCATACCCTCCAAGTGAGTGTCATCACATATCTTGTTTAGTGGGATCCTTCCTGGCAACCATGTAACCTTGGTTCCCCCTTGAATAGGGATCCATCCTAGCAGTTACCCATGGTCTCGGTACTCCAACAAGACTATGTGGGCATTATTATGTGTCTTTCATTCTCTTTTGAATCCCCCCTTCCAAGTTAATTTTAAGGCTATCACTTGTTTACAAACTTACCCATAGGATCCCCTGGCAACCAACCACTTTGGGTTCTGGAACCTATGGTGAGCCACTCACCTAGGGTACCTAGTCCCCTACCAAAGACATGACAAAAGAAATGAAATACTTCAAATTTTTTATTTCATAGGTTTAGGAAACTCTCTTGGGTACTCAGACCACCAAGATGAGCCCTAACCTTAACCATAAACAACATAATAATAGTACAAGGATGTCACATACTCAAGAAACCTTAAGTACAACATTATAATAAAATTCAAGAAATAAAATAAACATTAAGAGAGGTACAAATATGGAGATAGAGAACATGATCAAGGTTGGAAGATATAGACCAATCCCCAAGCCAAACAATTAGCCAACACAGAAATCCATGGCTCCAAAGTTTCTAGAATAGGTCCAAATAGAACATAAAAGTAATATAAACAAATCAATATTGATGGGGAAAATATTTTACTACAAACTACTGAACATGTAGGGACCTATGAATTAAGGGAGAAGACTAAGTAATCTTGTCCTAGAAAGGTGGCAAGATATTACATATTTAAATGTTGATGAATCTTCTCTTGTAGGTTTCTTGCAACAGGGATATAGAGCAAGAGAGGAGTAAAATTTATTTAAAGATATTCCCTATTGGTTTGAATCATAAGGGACCCTTTAACTGTGTGAGTTTAGAGACTATTTCTAGAAACATACGTATGTCTGTCATAAAAATATAGTCTCAGTGCGGTGAGCATAACATTTTTTTGAACTGTTAGATATTCCTAATTTTATTGGCTAAAACCTAATTACACACATTCTCACCAGATCAATTTTGATTATAATGTCAGGTTCAAAAGTTGTTTACAACAGAGTACGGGTATAGTAAAATAATCAGAATGTTTTGTCTATTTCCAATTAACACATTTGTTTTTAATTATCATCCTAATTTCAAATAATTTCACAACATAAACTTACAGATAATATGAAATTATAAATATTTAAGAACACACACACACACACACATATACATACTTATATACAATAAGATGATTTTCGTGGTTCCAGACCCTACTTGGAGTCCTGCGGAGAAACTTCACAAAGACTAGAGCACACCTCTGCAAGTCCTCCAAACCTTGAGTGAGATGGTAGCCTCCTTGATGAAGTCTCCTCTAGAAACTAGTCATCTCCTCCTTCCTGAGACAACTCTCAATGCACTCCCAGAAAGATGGTAAAGCCTACCCACACAGAGACAAATTCTTATAAATGATTTCTTATTCAATATTGTAAGAATCACCCAATTTTCCTCCAAAAACTCTCGATCCCCAATCTCCAAAAAGGCAATAAATTTATCTCCCAACTATATGGTTGGATCAGTTTCTTTACGGGAAGAAACTTCTCCAACTTCCATGGTTGGTTGAAATATTTAACCAAAACTTCCCATAACCAATAATAAAGTTTTTTAAATTATTTTGATTAAAATACGCTTCAAAAAGCCCTATAACAAACATAATAGACATAATTCTCTCAAGGAAAACACATAGCAAAATTGGAATCAAACTAGCCTAACTTCTACGAGGTCTCGAGTTCAACTCCCCCCAGATAGCTAGTTTTACCAAAAGAACTATTTTTATTATCTCTTATTATTATTTTACTTTTATTTAATATACTTAATTTAATACACTTTATCTAATCATTAAAATACCATTTACACAAGAAATTAGAAACACACAGATAATATTATTTATATATGTACGGGTATATGCATGTGCACCCACATATACACATACCTATATAACATACACTTAATAATAATACAAATATTAACTAAGTTTATATATATACACTTCATAAAAAATCAAACCAACATCATAAATCACAAGACAACATCAAAACATAACCCATAAGACAACATGATAAAATTGTCTTCACATTCCGCAACTAGGGTAACCTCCTAACAGAAACCTAAGTCCAAGGGTAGCCTTGAGTGTAGCTTGGTAAGATATCCACACAACAACAATTTAAAGATTTTGAAGGCATGCTTAGACCTATGTAGCTAGGTGGAGTCGATGCTTGGTACCTGCATCCTGCATCACCAACTGACATGCATATACATATATAAAGAGATAATGGAAAACAAGGAGAGAGAGAGTGGGACATCATGTGGATCTCTCGTATGACTAACTATGACTGCCTCTCCTCATCCTACACTCACATCAAACAATGTATACATCAAAACATAATGGGCTTAGCATGGTTAGATCCATATAAATATATAAATCAGATATGAGCATGTCACAATTAGTTCATCATTTTATTTCAAATTATTTAATATCTCATAATAAAGTGTATTAGCCAATAAATATGAAATCTAATGTCCCATCATGAAACAACATAGTCCAAAAATATAATCCAAAGTATCAAAGTAATAATCTTGTCAATCCAAAATATGTAGATACTAGGGTGGGCATTACAAGAGCCAACCCTATTAAAGGTTAAAAACACACTGTTAGGTGTGACCTTATTAGAGGATTTAGAAATAGTTTGTCAACTAGTATCTGGCATCTAATGCTACCATCCTTGATCAAACTCTCTAGGCCTGTCGATAGGCATCGGGCATATCTAATGCTACTTTTGTGATCAAACTTTTTGATACTCCTTGGGATGTACTCAATTAAAAAAGACTTTTAAGTCCTTCTCGGTTAAGAGGCTTATATGATTCAATGGCTAAAATGAAACACTAATGATCTTTTCATACATACAACTCAATTACACATTTTCAGATCTATTGTAGGTCCATTACTTCACTGATCAATATAATCAAATATATACCTTTGCTCCACACTTTTTATGCTATGTGATGCATGTCTCATTGTTCATGGATGTCTGCAGAATCTAGCTCTTCCTTTAGCTTGTTGATGAGGACTAAAATGAAGACTTTCTTCTCCTTCAAAAATTATTTAGCATCTTTCCTCTTCTCTTGTTCACCCCACATACACACTTTGTAACAAATTGAGTTTGTTTCTTATAGACATGATTTCCTCTTTTCTTGGCTTTCTTGATCTTAGCATGCTCAACAATCTTTGCCAATAAATTTAAAGAAAATATCTAGTCTGATCTCGTAGAGATATTCTTGCCAACTGGACAAAATATCTTTAAATCAATTACTTATCTCTGCCATTATCTGGATGATTAATATAATGATAAGTATCTGTTAACCCTATCTTTAGCTTCTTGACACCTAAGCATTTTGTCATTTTTCTAAACTCTCTATTCTATCGGTCAACGCTTCAATTAGTCATCGGTGATAACTGACTCTTCTGTCAGTGTGACTTTAGTTGTCATCAGGATCTTTGTCCTTGTCTTTTCCGTTAGGTAACACTAAAATTCTATCCGTCGGGTTACTCTGTGTTTTTCTCATCTAACAACACTGTAAATTTTCTCGTCGGTAATGCTGTAAATTTCCTCTTTGGGAAACACTGTGACTTTGTTCTTTTACTCTGACCATAGGGTGCACTCTGTCGATGTATGTAGTCACTTAGGGAATACTTGACTTATATGCATTACTGATAGTATAGCCTTTGATTCATCAGTTCTTTGAAGTCTTTGGCAGTATTACAATGACCATATATATTATATCAAGTTGACATCAATGACAATACAATACATTAACTGATTTAATGCCTTGCATGATCATCAACTTAACATCTTCAAACATTCCATCAGTTACATTTCATCAATCTCTCCCTTTGGCATTGATGGAAACATACTACATTATCATACTATACTATTACTAATACAATATGAAATATATAGTTTCATCAAGATTTTCTAATGTAAATAATACAAATGTCTGGCTTTCGGTAATTTCAAATAGGTTTGATTTGATTCTTGTAGATTTATTGTGTCTTTAATCCCTTTTCTAGATAGATCTAGAATAATTTCTTTCTCTGGTGTGATGTATTCTCCTTCTGTGTCAAACTCTCTCCCTTTGATTGTTCTCCTTTGTTTTGATGTTTTCTCTCCCTTTCTATTTTCTCTCCCTTTCTGGTTACTTCTCTTTGATGGATATTATCTCTTCTTGGGATGATAATGGATAAACTCTCTCCCTATATCAATATGATAATGAGATATTTCTCTCCCGTTGACATTAATGCCAAACATCTTATCTTTTCAAACAAGCTTTTGATAGTTATGCCAAGTGGATCATTTATATCCATTATATATTCATTGAATTTCCCAATTCATCAGTAATACCTTTGTTGCTCGAAGTAGATAAATACCTTGTTGTGTATAGATTTATCTTTGAAATCCATCTCTCTATTTGCATCAACATAAATGATATTCTGATAATGTGTAGGTTGGTGTAGCCTTCTAGTTAGCTTACTAACCAATAGACAAAGGTATGACCCATATTCTCTTTCTCAAGTACTCAAATACATCCTTGGGCAGTGGCTTGGTGAAGATATCAGCCAATTATTCCTTTGAATGAACATACTCAAGTATCACCTCTTTTTCCTGAACTTGTTCTCTTAAATAATGTTACTTGATGGCAATATGCTTTGTTTTGGCATGCTTGACTGGATTCTTGGAAATTTTTATTGCACTTGTATTATCATAATAGATAACTACTGGCTCCAAAATTTTCATATGTATACCTTCCAGTAACTGTTTGATCCATGCAATATTTGAGTAGTTTGGAGCAACAACAACATATTCTACCTTTGCACTAGATTGTGAGATGCATCCTTTTTTCTTGCTGACCCATGTGAAAATTCTATCACCCATGAAGAATTCTCCTTTAGTTGTGCTCTTCCGGTCATCAAGATTTATAGCCCAATCAGTGTCGGTAAAGACCTTAGGTTCAGATTTTCCTTCTCTTTTATACCATAAGCCATATTCTTTGGTATTCTTCAGATATCTTAGGATTTTTTTCACAAAAATCATATGTGACTCTTTGGGATTAACAGAGAGTATAACAACTATCCCTACTGCATGTGCAATATCTAGTCTGGTATGTACAACATACATGAGTTTTCCAATTATTGATATGTACAAATTTTGATTTACCTCTGATGACTTGTCCTCCTTTGTCAGCTTACATCCAGTTGCCATCAACATTGCAACTACTTTGGATTCTTCCATCTTGAATATTTTTAGTACTTCTTTGATGTACTTGGATTGTGTAATGAAAATACCTTCATCTTGTTGCATGATCGGTAGACCAAGAAAGAAATTAATCTCTCCAAACATAGACATCTCAAAATCTATGCTCATTTGATTTGCAAATGATTTGCATAGCATATCATTGCCTCCAAATATGATGTCAACAATATATATCTCAGCAATCAAAATGTTAGCATCAGTATCTTCCTTCAAGTAAATATTACTATTTTCACTAGTCCTTACAAATCCAAAACTTATAAGATAGGAATGAAGTCTTTCATACCAGGCTTGGGGTGCTTGTTTCAATCCATACAGGGATTTGTAAACTCTACATAGCATGTCCCTCTTGTCTGGATCAACAAACCCTTTTGGTTGTTCAATGTATACCTCTTCTTCAAGTATTCCATTCAAGAATGCAGACTTGACATCCATTTGATATACCTTGAATCCTTTATATGCAGCATAAGAAAGTAATATTCTTACTCCTTCTAGCCTAGCAATGGGTGCAAAGGTTTCTCCATATTCAATTCCTTCTTCTTGTGCATACCCCTTGCATACTAGTCTTGCTTTATTTCTTGTGACTTCTCCATTCTCATTCAGCTTATTCCTGAATATCCATTTTGTACCGATAACATTCTTGTCATCTGGTTGTGGTAAAAGTGTCCATGTGTTGTTCTTCTCTATCTATTCAATCTCTTCATTCATAGCACTTATCCATTCATCATTATCTAGTACAACATTGACAGATTTGGGCTCATAATAAAAAATAAGACATCTTGTATTTAGAGACTTACTTCTAGTTCTCATACCAGCCTTCTTGTCTCCAATGATCTGGTTCTATGGATGGTTTCTTTTGACATATCTTTCAATTATAGGTTAATCTCTTTTTCTATCAGCTTGATCAATATTTTTTTCTTTATTATATTCTCCATCACTTTGTGCAACATTTTGAGAAATATTTTGATCGTCGGTATTTGCAACCTGATGCTCGGGTGCAATGATTTGTTGCTCGGGAGCTCTACATTTTTGGTCGGGTAGAGTGTTAGGTTTCTCATTGTAAGTGAATCTATTGTATTCCTTCGGTTCCTTAGCACTTTCCTTTTCATTCTTCTCTGCAAATTCATCTATCTTTACATTTGCACATAGCTCATAAGGTGTCTTTTTGGTGTCTTTCTTTAATTGTATTCTATTCAAAGTGTAAACAATAGTACTGACAGCTTCCTTCAAGAAGATTTGAGTGATTCCTTTCTCTATCATCAGTGTCCTTGCACAATCAACTATGGATCTATTCCTTCTTTCAGCAATTCCATTCTGCTCGGGTGTTCTTGGTGCAGAGACTTGTCTTTTGATTCCATGCCCATTACAAAATTTAGTGAATTCATCAGAAATAAATTCCCCTCCTCTATCTGACCTTAAGCATTTTAAATCCTTACCACTTTTCTTCTCAACCACTACTTTGTACCATTTAAACATCTTAAATGCTTCTGATTTATCTTTTAGAAACATGTCTGTCATCATTCTAGAGTAATCATCAACAAAGACAATAAAATACCTATCTCCATAATAGATCTTAGTCCTCATAGGTCCACATAAATTAGTATGGACTAATTCTATAATTGCATCAAATGTATGGGTTTTCCTTTTAAAACAAGACTTTGTCATTTTACCATTTTGACAATTCTTACACATGATGTTATCGGGCTTGGTCATCATCGGTAAACCTCTGACATTTCTCTTTTTGCTAATCTTTACTATGTTGTAAAAATTTACATGGAACAATATTTTGTGCCACAACCATATGTGTTCATTTGTAGCAATCAAACAAGTGGAGTCACTATCATTGAGATAGAATAAGTTACCTTTTGTCTTCTCACCAGTACCAATCAAATTTCCTAATTTATTGAAGATCCTTGCCTTCTTATTTTAAAATACTAGTTTGTGACCTTAATTATTAAATTGAGAAACACTTAATAGATTATAATTCAATCCATTTACCCAAAAATATTTTTCATATTTTATCTGGTTATTCAACATTATTGTTCCTCTACCTTCAACTGGACAAGGTGTGTCATTACCCATTCTTACTGAACCACCTTTATAGTATTCAAAAGTCTCAAAAATTTTCTTATCACCGGTCATATGGTGAGTGTAACCACTATCTATGATCCGAACATCATTTTTGTTAACCTTAGATATGAGATTTGTTTCTACATACCTTTCTTTATCAGCATCTTAATTATCATTTACAGCCATAAACACCATCTCGATGTCTTCATCGCATTCAGTATTAGTATCATCATCTTTGTATTTTTCTAGGTAACTGGCCTTCTTTCATTTCTCCTTATATTCTTGGGTATCTCTTCTTTCAGATTGTCGGTAGCTTCTATAATTACCTACGTCAGACTTCTTTTCAAATGATCTATCATTACTTCTATCATCTTTTCTTCTCTTAGTACATTTTGTAGCAAAGTGTACAATCTCTTTGCAAAAAACAAACAAGTGGTGATTTACCTTTGTATTTACCTTTGCCTCTTTGCATTCTTCTGGCCATAAGTTATTCAATTTCATCAATATGATCTTCTTCACTTTCACTATCACTATCTTTTCTCATAGTGTTTTTATGTCTTGATTTACTTATTCTCATAGAAGTTTTGAATGCAGACTCTATATTTCGTAAGACACTATTATCAAAGTTATTCATCTCAAATGAAATCAGTCTTCCAATCAAACTGTCTAGAGTAACATTGCTACTTTCTACTGCTCTCATTTCTTGAATGGAACATACTCTAATAGCATAAGTAGGTAGTAAGGTTCTTAGAATTTTACTTACCATTGTATCTTCTTCTAGTATACCTCCAACTCCTCAGATAGCATTGACTACCTCTTTGATTCTTGTGTTGTACTGAGTGATGTTTTCTCCTTCTTTTATTTTGAGATCATCAAACTTTCCTCTAAGGCTTTCTGCCTTGGCTCTTAAAACATTTTTGTCACCACCCCACACAAGCTTTAATTTATCCCACATCTGCTTTACATTTTTATAGGTTTTGACATCTTCAAATTCAACATCAGAGAGTGAGGAAGAAAGTTCTATCATCATGCCATCGTGCTCATGCTTCTCTCTCATTTTTTCAACCATCAGTGCTCCTATGGGAAACTTATATTCAATATCTAAGTATTGAGTAACATCATTACCAATACCTGATAAGTGGAGTCTTATTCTGCTCTGCCATGAAGCAAAATTGTCTTTGCTCAACTTGGGAACATCTCATCTATTCATCTTGTGATCTTTAGATTAGGTCTTGAAACCTTCTTTTCTAAGCACACAAGCTCTGATACCAACTGTTAGTAATAAGTGAGAGGGGGGTGAATCAGTGGCCTCAAAAATTAATCCTTAAATCAACCCTTTGAACTTATAACCACAAATTATGTCTCAAGTTATCTTCTATCCTACAAGATGAATGTTATGAAATACTTATATCAATTTAATACTTGTCAGATTGCTCTGTCAAACCTTCTTCTGTATGTTTACTGATAAGAAGTCATCTATTTACCAAAACATAATAACTATGTAGAGTATACCGATCAATGCAGAATTAACTATGTAAGATACAAAATAGTAAAGAAATGAGTCATACACACATAACACATGGATTTTTAACTTGGAAACCCTGTTAAGGGAAAAACAACTAGGACCGGTACCCAAAATTTTCACACTTCTAAAGTGAGCCTTGTTAAGAGCCAACCCTGTTAAAGGTTACAAACACACTATTAGGTGTGACCTTGTTATAGGATTTAGAAATAGTTTTTCTAGTATCTGGCATCTAATGCTACCATCTTTGATCAAACTCTCTTGGCCTGTCAATAGGTATCAGGAATATCCAATGCCACTTTTGTGATCAAACTTTTTGATACTCCTTGGGATGTATCTCAATTAAAAAAAAAATTTAAGTCCTACTCGGTTAAGAGGCTTACATGCTTCAATGGTTAAAATGAAACACTAATGATTTGTTCATACATACAACTCAATTGCAGATTTTCAGATCTATTGTATGTCCATTACTTCACTGATCAATATAATCAAATATATACCTTTGCTCCACACTTTTTCTTCTCTGTGATGGTTGTCTCACTATTTTTTAGTGTCTATAGAATCTAGCTCTTCCTTTACCTTGTTGATGAGGAGTGAAATGAAGACTTTCTTCTCCTTCAGATTTTCTTTAGCATCTTTCCTCTTCTCTTGTTCACCCCAAACACACACTTTGTAATGAATTGATTTTGTCTCTTCTAGACATGATGTCCTATTTTATTGGCTTTCTTGAGCTTGGTGTGCTCAATAATATTTTCCAATAGATTTAAAGAAAATATCCAATCTTCTTGCCAGATGGACACAATAGCTTTAAATCAATTACTTATCTATAGCTTTATCTGGATGATTAAAACAATGATAAGTATCTGTTAACCGTATCTTTAGCTTCTTGAAAGCTAAGCATTTTGTCATTTTATGAACTCTCTGTTCTGTGGGTCAACACTTCAGTTAGTCATCGGTGATAATTGACTATTGCATCAGTGTGACTTCAGTTGTCATTGGGATCTCCCTCCTTGTCTTTTTCGTTGGGTAACACTGAAATTATGTCTGTCAGGTTACTCAGTGTTTTTGTCGTCGGACAACACTGTAACTCTACTTGTCGATAATGCTGTGCATTTCCTCATTAAGAAAGATTGTTACTTTTTTCTTTTACTTTTACCATTGGGTGCACTCTGTCAGTGTATGTAGTCACTTAGTGAATACTTCACTTATCTACATTACTAATAGCATAGCCTTTGATTCATCGATTCTTTGAAGTCTTTGGTAGTATTACAATGACCATACAGATTATATCAAGTTGACATCAATGAAAATAAAATACATTAACTAATTTAATGCATTGCATGATCATCAACTTAACATCTTCAAACATTCAATCAGTTACATGTCATCAAGTATAGTTTCCTTGTTAGGATTGTTGGAGATTCGATTCTAAGCAGTTGATTGTTTGTATGTTTGTCATTGATGACAATATATAATACACAGTAGAAATTCTGTATGAACTTATCTCAATGATGACATGAAGACTTGCATAGATAGATACATGTTTTTGACATGTTTATTATTTAGTGTTCATACACGCAGACCCAGATATGATGTTTCAGTAAAGTTATGCAATTCTACTATTAGCAGTTATAGTTCTGGAAGCATAACTATTTAGGGCCGATGTATATAACATGTTACATGAGTTGCACCTATCTTTAGGATATGCGTGTGTATATTCATGTTTAGTTATGAGTTGATGATACAAATCCAAAGGCGCAAAACTTGTTTCAAGATGATTGCAAAGTTATGGTTAATCTGGTGAGGCCGACTTAGTAAAGCATCGCGTCTGTTCAGCATTGACTTGTGTGGACTTAATATTGTTTGTGTGCTTAGTTAAGATGAATAAGATATTGATGAAGTGTTTCTAACAGCTGACGTGACCTTCTAATTTGGAGAAGATACTTATAGCAGTTCAATTTTGATACACCAAGTGTGAATGAGATGAAATGTAAAGAAAGATGTACAGAGAAGATTATCAGAGTTGGTTCATTCATCAAGGATCTATGTGAAGAAGAAGTGAAATATTGTAATAAACTATAACTGATGAAGAAAGAAGGTCTACTCTACAGTTCATCATCATATATAGTACATATCTATTATTCAAAAGGTTGTAGCCTTCACCATCAACTAGTGAGCTTTTGGACAGTGAGTCCACCATCCCTAATAGGGTTACTTGTAAAAGACTCCTAACAGGGTCCGACCCTTAACCAGGTCACTATACTTATTGCATTGTATTCTACAACTCCTAGCAAGGTTGAAATATCTTCTAATAGGGATTACTACAAACATGTATAGTTTATTGTGGGTGCTAATTCCCATCGGGGTTTTTACCATTTGGTTTCCCCATAATAAAATTATGTGTTGAGTACTGTGTTATTTGATTATGCATTTACTTTGTTGTACACTAATGTTAGAAATGTAAAAAGTGATTGAAGTAACTAATAATTGATTCACCCCCCCTCTCAGTTATCCTTTGGGACTATTCTAACAATTGGTATTAGAGCCAAGTGCCTTGGAGAAGAAGCCTAATAGCTTAAGGTAGATCAAGATGTCTTACTTCAGAAAAGAAAGCCCTAAGTTCAATGGAGAGAACTATTTGGATTGGAAAAACAAAATGATAACACATCTATAGTGTATTGGATTTGAGATCTTTGAAATTTCCACACAAGAGGTTGTAATTCCATCTCCGAAAGACCTTGCAAAGGATAATGCTACTAATAGACAAAAGGAAATATTTACCAATAATGCAATTGCCAAAGAAGCCCTAATCAGCACCTTATCTAACAATGAATTTTTGGAAATCAAGAAGATTGACAAAGTATATACCATATGGAAGTATTTAGAAGACATGTTTGAAGGAGATGTTCAAGCAAAGAATGCACACAGGAAGAGATGGAAGAAGAAATACAACAGTCTTGAGATGTTACCGGAAGAAAACATTAGAGCTTACAATCAAAGAATAAATGAAGCAGTATCTAGAATTAGGAAAAATGGTGGTGAAATATCAGAAGAAGATATAATGGATAAATTTTTAACTACTTTGACATCAGACTATGAAAATAAGATCAGTATTCTAGAGGAAACTATACAATTCTCACAAAACTTCAAGAGAGAGACTCTAATCAGCAAAATCTCTGCATTTGAGATATCAAGATTGAAGATTGAACCTAATGTTAGAATAGGAAAAACCCTATTCTCCCAAGAACACCTGCATGCATAACCTATCACAAGGAAGAAGAAAAGACAGAAGATAGAAGAAGCTAGGGCGGCCAAAAAGCCAGAGACATGATATCCATGTTGAAAGAATGAATTTCTATTATCAACAAAAATGAATACAATACAATCTCCTTAATGAAATGCAAAGTAGTGAATCCTTATAAAAGGATACTGAAAACCTAAAGGGAAACCCTAAATGAGATGCCTAAGTTTAACTTAAGCATAGAGTATAATAGACTAGTAATTAAATAAATTAATTATTAGCTATAATATGACTACTCTAACACCCCCCTTAAATGTAACTTAGGGAGAAGCTAAATAGCTAAAGACTAAAGGATGCGTGAAAATAAAATGCATGAAAGGAGCTATGGGTCCCAGCAACTAGGCCTAATCAGGTACCCAAGTACAAGAAATAAATTAGATGAAGGAAACTAAGCCTCCTGTTAGCACTACCTTGTTAAAAAAAATTGAAATTCTTGGTTCTTTGTTTCTCCCGGGCTTTCCTGATTTGAAATTCCATGTTTTACCGCGCAAAAAATGGTTAAATTCCTTTTTGAAGTCATGTTTTAGCTCACTCACTCTGTCGCGTTGGTATTTTTTTCAGGTCCTTAAGTTGTGTGAGTTGGCGATGAGCTACAATAATAGATCATCGCGGAGTCGTGATGAGTTCATGACAAGTTATAATTTGTCTGCGAGTGAGCGGGTCTTATGTTTTAAAAGGGTTAATCGCGTAGTCGCGATGCCTTATTGAAGTTAAGTCACAGGTCAGCAAGTCAGTGATGCGTTAAAAGTATGTATGTCACGCAGTCGCTGTGAAATCATTCTGTCTATCTCATGCTCCGCGACTGAGTGAGTCATGTTTAAAACTGAAGCAGTCGCATACCCGCATCAAAATTTTATGTCAATATCCAAGGTCGACGAGTGTGTGATGAGCTCATGTCATGAAGGTCACTCACTCGCTCATGTTTTAAACTTGCTTGTCTTTTGCAGTGTGAGTGCGCGGCGAAGAGGTGGAGTGTTAATGTGAAGATGCCATCCCTCAATCACACAAGTCATTTTCAACATTCATAATAGTCTGCGACTGAGCGACTAAAGGATTAGCCAAATGCCTCGCTTACTCACTGATATATTGAGGTGAACAGAGGTCATCTCACGGCTATGCGACGAGCCAAAAGAAAAAATCATCGCTCAGTCTCCGATCAACAGAAAATAAAGAAAAATAGCTCGCAAGTGGGCGACGAAGGTGAAAAATGCAGCAGTTGCACACTCACAGCCAATAATGAAGTTCAATTTCTGAGCTCATGAGTTTGCGACCAATCCAAGAACAGAATGCATCTCTCACTCATGTGTGAGATAAAAGCTGGAGTAAAAGTTGCGCGAGTGAGCGACCAGACAGAGTATGCAGTGAAGAGAAGATGTTTCTCAGTCGCCCAAATCAAAAAGTGCATTTTGAACAATCAGCGAGTGTGCAATGATGGAAATGATGAAAGAAAAGGTGCATTGTCGCTCAGTTGCCCTGATTCTGGTAACATAAAAAGTAAACTTGCAGGTGTGCGATGAGTTAAAAAAGAAAGCATCGCTCACTCGCGTGAATCAAAAAGCAAAACATGAAAAGATAGCGAGTCACCGACAGATATAAAATGAGGTGAAAACTTAAGACATCGCTCACTCGCCGAAGGTGAAAATTAGAGTATAAAAGGATGGCGAGTATGCGACCAAGTGAATAGTAGGAGTGCGTCTCTCACTCACAAGGGTCTTTCTAGAAATGAAGAAACAACACTTCAGTTAAAAAGCCACTAAAATGAGGAAACAGAGAACAAAGCACAAAATGGTGCAAAACAGAAAAGAGACAGGGCTAAATATGTGTCTGAGGCCAGAGCTGCCATGGATGCCAGGTGAAGTGGAAGTTGTTGCCTTTTGATTGGCCTACCATCAAAGAAGAACAGATGGGGAGCGAAAAGGATGAATCAAATATGGTTAAGACACAAAAGACAGACTTGGTAAATCAGCTGCCACCTATGTCCGGTTGTAGAATTTTGTTGTACAGTTGTTGTAAATGGTTGAGTTATCCTTCCCATATGTCGGTAGCTTGTTGCATCCTTGTGCTATAAAAGGATCCCAAGATGACTGGGAGGATGATGGTCATTTTTTTGTCCAAAAATACTACTAAGTCAATTGTAAAATCTGGGTTTTGAGAACCAATATATCTGGTCTTTCTGGATAAATCTCTGTTGAATGTTGTAACTGATGATAACCTCTAAATAAAATCCATTTCATAGTTTCTGAAGAATTTATTGGATTTTTTGTCTTCATTTTAGCATTCTGAATTTTGTCTAAATTGAATGTTCAAGGAGCATTTTCAATTTATATCTCTGTAAGGCATATTATGAAATATTGCTAGGGTTCTTTCATGGAGAGAATATACCTTAGAGATATTTCAACAAAGTTCATGGTAGAAAATGAATTTGATCGATTAGTCTGGATAAATGTACTGAGGTAGATATATAAGGTATATCTATGTTTGTGTTAGATTCTATAATTGCCTTAAGTTTAGTCTTCAATCATGCTTGTTAAAATTATTCACAGATGACTCCATGCCCTCAAATTGAGCACTGGTCTAGTTTTGTTCAATTAAGTGACTATCACCATTAAAAATCAATCTTTACTTTAAGTTTGGTCTGTTTTAGTAAAAGTTACAGTGATCATTCCCTGTAATTCCACCATTAACAAACTAGAATAATTGAGTGATTTTGTTATTCTAAGTTTTCAAGGGTAATCCCGCCCGAGTCTGTGGAGCTCAAAGTGAAGGAGGTCTCAAGACCTTGTTACTGTTGTCCTACTCTATGCTTGATCAGTGTCAGGGATAAATAGAGTCAATCC
>MU227281.1:280210-297237 GCA_018584345.1 Thuja plicata
CAGATACCTATTGACTCACAGCAAGGTACATTTGATGGTTGCTCACCCTAGTGTCAAGGAATTTTTTCTTTCCAAAGATCTGAATGAGAAAAGAGCTGGTTGGATCACCAAGGTGATGGAATATGATATTGATATTCAGACTACCAAGCTAGTTAGAGGCAGAGGTCTTTGTGAACATTTGGCAGGGGGTGAGATTGCAAAGAAATCAGATCCATTGGATGCATCTCTGGTGGTGCATTCCAGAGAAGATCAGGCCAAGGTAACAAGTTGGTTGCCTAATATGATTCATTACTTAAAGACAGGACAATGCCCTGCAGGGCTAGACTCAGCAAAAAGAAGGTATTACAGGTTACAATCTATCACTTTTTTGTTGATTGATAATGTTCTTTTTATAAAGGATCACAATGGTGTTCTTTTAAGATGCATAGATTCAAAAAAGATAGCAGATGTCTTGTTTGAATTCCATGATGGGCCAGCTGGTGGCCACTTTTCTCCTAGGACTACTGCTTATAAAATCATGAGGGCTGGGTACTATTGGCCATCTATCTTTAAGGATAGTCACGATTATGTTAGGAAATGCATCAAATGTGCCCTATTTGCAGGAAAAGAAAAACTTGCAGCTCTGCCCCTTCAACCAATCAGAGTTGACCAACCTTTCACGAAGTGGGGCATAGATTTCATAGGCATGATTAATCCTCCATCTAGTGCAGGACACAAGTGGATAATCACTGCAACTGATTATTTCACTAGATGGACAGAGGCAGTGGCATTAAAGGAGGCCAATGAGAGTGTTGTACTGAACTTTTATGATGATTTAATTCATAGGTTTGTCACTCCTGATTCAATCATTTCAGATAATGCTTTGGCATTTACAGGCCTCAAGGTCTCAGAGTGGGCAGTTAGGAATGGCATTTATCTGAATACCTGTTCAAATTATTATCCCCAGGGTAATGGTCTGGCAGAGTCTACAAATAAGAACCTGATCAGGATAATTAAGAAGATTATTTAGGATAATCAGAGGGATTGGCATACAAAACTCAAGTCTGCCCTGTGGTTGGACAGAATTACCCCAAAGAAGATTATTGGTAATTCTCCATACATGTTGGTGTATGGCAGAGAGGCTAATATTTCTATCTCAACAGAGTTGCCAGCACTGGATTTAGCCACTCAGTATGCCCTGTTTGATGAGAAGGATCCCTTGCAGATCAGGTATGCCCAATTGATGGAATTACAAGAAATCAAAAACAAGTCTATGAGAGACATGGAATTTCATTAGAATCAAACTAAGAACAGCTTTGATAAAAGAGCCAGGGAAAGGAACTTCAAGGTTGGAGATGTAGTTCTCAAATGGGATGAGTTCAGATCCAGGCCTGGTAGACATTCAAAGTTTGATTCCTTCTGGAGTGGGCCTTTTGTCATAACAGAGTGTAGGGGATCTAACGCCTTCCAACTTTCAACACTTGATGGAGATGCTCTGCCAATTTCAGTGAATGGTTTTCATTTGAAGCCCTGCTTTGATATCAGTCCCTCTCTGTAGGCCTTTGTCCCCTTGTAAATATTTCCCTATTTTCCTTCCCTGCTTTCTAGTGTAGTTTCCTACTTTCCCAGAAGTGCACGAGCACAGGTTCTGGTTGCTGTCGAGTTTTTGTGTTCTGAGTATGACTTCATGCCCAATGGATGGTTGGATGTCAATAGGCCACTGGTTTCATGTCTAGCAGGCTGACATCCCACAGAGGTCTCCAAAATGTTGCCCAAAATTCCCCATCCTATGTTTTCTGGCCTTCTCTGTGTTTCCCGCCAAATGGCCAAGCCCCCTTTTCAAAAAATCAAAAGAAATGTCTCATCGCGCAATCGCTTTTGAAAATTTTCCCAAGTATTAAGTTGCATGACTGCGTGACGAGCTTCCATTCGCGCTCATCGCTCAGTCGCAACCTTTTCATGCATAAGTCTAATTCCCCCCCAAGCGCGCGACGAGCTAGGAAAGATGTCATTGCGCAGTCGCGATCATTTTAAGTCAGGTCATTATTGCCTTGCGACCGAGTGGGTTAATGTTTTTAAGCCTCATCACGTAGTCGCGATGTCTTTTAAAGTCAATGTTGCAAGTCCGCGAGTGAGCGACGAGCTCGAATGGGAATGCATTGCGCAGTTGCGCTGACGGTTTCAAAAGGCCAAAAGGGTCCGCGACTGAGTGACCAAAGGATGTGAAATGCTCATCACTCAATCGCTACAGTTATTACATAAAAGGAAAAGAAGCTGCAGGTGTGCGACGAGCTGGAGGGTAATTTCATCGCGTACTCGCCGAGCATTAAAGCAAAAGAAAGGGTTTCTTGCAACTGTGCGACCAATAAAAGGTCAGTGCTCGTCGCTCAGTCATCAATGTTTCTAGGATATAGGAGACTAGCTCACAACTGAGCGATTGACAAAAGAAAAGAGCTTGTCGCCCGGTCGCCGAGAATAACACATGGAAGAGAAACAGGCTGCGGGTGTGCAACCGAGCAGAAAGAAAAGGATGTCGCTCAGTCGCCGAGAAGAGAAGATAAAAGAAAGATGACCCGCGACTGCGCGACCGGAAAGGATAGCTGCTCGTCACCCAGTCACCGATGTTCCAAGGTAAAGTAAAAGGGGCTTGTGACTGTGCAATTAAGAAAAGGTCAGTGCTCATCGCTCAATTGCCAGACATTACAGATAAAGGAGAATTCACCCGCGACTGTGCGACCGAGTAGAATATGGAGCTCGTCGCTCACTCACCGAGCTAGAAGGATGAACAGAGATCAGCTCACGATTGAGAGATTAATGAAGAGATGGAGCTCATCACCTACTCGCCTAGGAAGTAAAGTAATGAGGTGGTTTCCCTCAAGTGCGCGATCACAAAAAAGGTAATGCAGATAGCTGCTCGTCGCTTAGTCACTCGAAATCCAGAGGGAAGGGAGCATGGCTCGCGACTGTGCGAGGATGATGCAGATGAGGTCGTCGGTGCTCGAGGACTTCCAGAATGTTACAGAGGGATTTCCAGAGTAATTCAGAAGCGTGGAAGGATGCAGAGCCCACACAGAAGTTATTGCTCAGATGCAGTTGGCAGGAAGTATGGTCATGATCGAACTCATTGATGAGTGACTGAGCGGCGGCCGTCAGGGGTCATTTCTCATCCTGGACAGATAGGATCAGTTGGTGACCATTCATGACAGGGTCCACTTGCAGAGTTATTCATGGATCCAGGTTGCTTGTTCACGATGCATAATCAAGTATAGGGATGGGTGCAAGATAGAGGGTCTAATCTGATCATTTCACTTTGATGCACATTTATGATTAGATTAGATTTTGTACTAGGGTCAATTATTATATTGTAAATCTGTAACCCTAGCTAGGTTTTGGACTCCTGCCTGCGTGCATCGGAGTATAAATAAGTTTTTGAGAGCTTTAGTGCTCAGATTTGGCAATTGTAAAGAGGTTTTCTCTCTCAGAGACCAGTTCGTGGCATTCTTTCTGCCCTTGTGGTTTCCTGCACTTGTATTTCCCATTGATGATTAAGATATCTTTGAGGACTTGTGATATTTGTTCTATCCTTGTCTTCACTATCTTGATGATCTCTTATTGGGTGGAAGTTTATGAATGTTGTTAATGGATTTGGGGTTCTTAGTCCCTCTCATTTTTTGTAATTCTATGTGTTGTTGTGTTTGATCCGATTTAGATGTTTTGTGGGTATACTTCAGCCCCTAGCAGTCTTGTCTCATTCCTACACCTAGTTATAGAGAAGGATGTCTGCTTTCAGGTCATAGTTTGTGTCTTATGTTCAGGCCTTCCTATGAAATACTTATGCAAGCCTATCTAGTGAGTTGTGACTTGTTAGACCTATTTCCTCCATTGGTTTCATTCCTCTATGATGAGATTCAAGTGATAAGTTCAGTGTATCACCTAGTAGGTAGTTTGCTTTCAATCTTTTCCCTTCCAAGCAATCCTTCTATCCCTTTCCCTCAAAAGATTTACTTTCCTGTTCAAGAAGCAAATTAAGGTGATTATCCAAGAGGAACCAGCCTAGAATCTGGAGGTCTCATCTCGGTTAGCATAAGGTCCCACAACCTTTAGATGATTCCCATGTTATACTGGATAATCAAGACTAAGAGAGCTTGAGATCAGAGGCGCAAATTCAGTGTATAACAGAAACTACAGGCAACATATTATCAATTTCTTGATTTCTGATAGTTTCATCCTCAATCTGTGATATTTGTTTCCTAGTATCCAATCTACCATATAAATCCTCATGTATACTGCCTTCTATCACCAATAGATTCTTCTTGAAAATAAGTAAATGATTAACTACAACATCCTCAATCCAAATTTTATCAGTTTCCTCATACCTATCATAGTATTTTTTAATAGAAACTAAATTCCCTTGCTCGATAGATCTCTTCTCAATCATCTTCAAGTCACGTTTCCATATATGCTTGTCACTTTTAGGTTTCTTCTCTTCTCTCATAGTTTTTTTTTCTTTAGGTGGTGAAATCTGTATGCTAGATCTAGTACTCACTCTAGAAATATTTTTTTCTATAGACGAGGTATGTTGTGGTGGAGGGGAGGTTATATCAATAACCATAGCAGGTGGAATGTATACCATCACTCCTTCAGGAGGTGGAAGAGCTACAGTAGCAGTACTTTCCAATCTAGAAGATCACTTTGATAACTTCTTCTTAACTACCTTCAACTCTTCTTTAGTGAATCCTTCCTTAATACCACATTCATGCACAATTTTGTCTACTTTTATTTTCCTCAAACCTCTAGTTTTTTACTCTCTTACTTTAGATAATTTTTCCTTATAGGTTCCCCATCTCTCCTTAGATGTATCTATCTCAGATGCTAGGACATGTTTGATTTGCATAGTTAATACCTCAGAACATACCTCATATCCCATAGGATAACAACATGTATTCCTTGGTATAACTACCTAAAAGCATACACAATCAGTTTCAACCATGAAATAGATCATATGCTTGTACTTCTCAACTAAGTCTTCAGGTATCCTGTATCTTCCTTTCATCTACCTTTGAAGAATCTTAATCATACAAAACCATTCACCATCAACCCATGTGATGTTCTATCTTCTGTAACTGCCACAAATATTTATACCAGTAGGTATCCATTTTCTCCAACCACTAGGGTGTATGCTTGGAAATCTATGCTCAATATGTATGTACATATGCATCAATAGTGAACCAAATCTAAAGGTCTTTGATCTTTCTTTCTTCATAAATTTGACATTATCCAGATATTTTTGTGATAAAAATTTGCACAGCTTGTATTTATTATTCTCTTTCATCATTATATATGCCATTATGATAACTCCTATAGATACTGAATTAGGTCTACTACTATAGTAGAATTTGTAACCAAGTATCATAGAAATCAATTTTACATCCTATTGCACAATGTCACTTACTGCAATAGCTCGCCTATCCCATTTCGAGTGTGTTAGGGTTTTAAATTGCTTCTTAACATGTTTTTCTTCTATAGCAATGGTTCCAGTCTTATCCAATTCCATAATCTCATGAATCAATTCACTACAAATCTTCATAGGTTGCTTGTCTATCCAAATAAATAGATCATAAATACTCTGCTCAACAATATCTTAAACCATTCTTCTTCGTTGAATTCATATAAGTCATAATTTTCATAATGCTTAATTTATCAACATGTTTCTATTCATCTCTCATAATGCCTTTATTAGTCATATACTCTATTTTAGTAGAAATTTCATCAACACCAAGTATATCATACATACAATGAATGTATGCCTTAATGTCTTCTACGTGTAAAACTTTGTGTGGTGTCTGAGAAAATGGTCCTTTAGGGTTTTCTTCACAAGACATGAAAGAATGTTTCTTGAGTTTAAATCTAGGTCTATCTACAACATCATAAATAATAGGATCAACCATAGCTAGATGATGTAAATACCTCTTACACATTGAATTTTGAGTTTTCGCTTCAATCAATCACACAGGGCAATTATAAGATAGACTAAATCTCTCTGCTCTCTGATTTCCTTAGTTTTCTACTCTTCAAATGGTAAGGAAATATATAATCATATATTGCTTTATACAATGTTAAGTCATTAAAAGTTCACATTATCCAATGCTATCTAGTTGTATATAAATCTCATGATCACACAATAGGAATCATTCAATGTTGCGCTCTTAAATATATACTCCATGATGTCAGCTAAAATCATACCTAAGCTTGCTAGAGCTCAATCCACAAAATCAGGGCCTAGATATATTCTGATATCTTTATCCAATTCTCCTACTAAGGCTATGATCGGCCAATTAGGTCAATTCTTCTTTGATACCATGAGCCGAAGATCCAGTAGCATCTACTGTCTCTCCCTGAACCAATGTCTCACTTGTCTCTTTGATCTTCCATATATTACCACTATTGCTACCTCTGCTTTCTTAAAGCAACTGTCAAAATCATTCTTTAAATCTGCATCACTCTTACCAATATCATTTCCATTCTTCTTTGTATTCATACGATGTGGCAATATTCTATTATTTTCTCCATGATACCTGCAAAACCTCACTTTATGACCTGGATTATTGCATTTGTAACATATAGGAGGGCCAAAAGCTGTTAGAGTTTCTATTAAGCTGTTAGAGTTTCTCTTCAAGGGCCAAAAGCTATGATACCATTTTTTATGATTAGGTAATACTAAAGGGGGGGGGGTGAATAAGTATTACAACACTTAATTAAAAATTTCAACCAATTTCAAATAATTCATAACCTTGCAGAAATGAAAAGAACATAAGAAAATAACATAGTACTCATAACACCATTATTTGTTGTCAAGGAAACCCTGGCCAAGGGAAAACCATGGTGGGGATGGTACCCACAAGCATGCACTAAAGTATAGTCTCCATGTTAGGAGACCTAGCCCTGTTACGAGATGAATATTATATAGTACATTTCCTTGGTAAAGGAATAACAACCCTGTTAAAGGTATACAACACCCTGTTATGGGCCAACTAATCATACAACTCTTACAATATAGCTCTATTACAAAATATTCTTTGTAATGAACAAAACAAGCATCTCTAATGCTTAGATAGTTCTAGTCATATTTATTCAATGATATTTTTCATCCTCTACTCTACAATACATATATCACATCTAAAACTCTATTCACAACTATATCTTTGCTCAATAAAAAGATCTTACATATATATCTTTCTTCTTTACCAAGTCGACTCTCAAATACAAATATTACATAGTCGGTTCTCAATACAAAATATATTTAATAAATAAAATATCAAATTCATAGTAGGTTCTCTTACATAATTAAAATATAGGATATCAACAATCATAATCCAACTCCGATTGCAAGGAGTCCACGTCATACTCCCTGAATCATCACTTCTGTCTAGCTGCTATGTATCACTATTTAGTTGTTTTGTGTCTTTCTTCAAATCTCCCTAACTTACTGTAAACATCACCAAAATAGAATCAATCTTATATGGAGGTCACACATACCCCATACTATCTTCTTCAAAGCTTTCTTTTTGTAACTCATCAATCTCGATTTCCGATACTTAAAATACGATTGTATTTCTTCTTCTATACTTAGCTGATTTCAGAGTCACCAAAACATAACTTTAAACGAATCGCTTAGTAAGCCAGATGTGTTACCATAAATAACAACCAAAAATATAATGACATTATACAAAATTGATCACTTTCCAACATTCTCTTGAATTTTTCCTTTCATGGTATCAGAGCATATGTTAGTAATTCTACTTTGAGTGAAAACTTTTGAATATTACCATTTTGTTGAGAACACCTAGTTTTGGAGACATTCTTGAAACAAAAAATATTTAATATTATTTCTTAACTCATTTATGATTGTAGGATTTTCTGAATATATGTTTTTTTGTTACTACCCCTCTTTGGAAGGCTTGACACCAAAGATTCTACTAAATTTCTTGAACTTTTTAAAAAAAATATAATCTTGGGCATGTAAATGCATGGTTATAGTTTTCTTTTATATTATACTTCAAGTTTAATTGCAGGTTTCTCATCTATTTATGTGTATTTGCATTGATGAAATATTATCTATTTATCTATTTGTTTGTTTCATTTCTATGTTAAATTTATCTGTGTTTACATTTATTTGACTGTGTTTTCTTTGCAAGTTTATCTTAACCAAATTTGGTTTATGTTTATGCATGCTATTCACTATCTATTTATTTTTCATTCAAATCTTTGTTCTACCCTCCAAGCTTCAGTATCTTTCTTCAAGTTATTTTTTTCAACATTCTAATCTCTGATCTAACTTTCTCCTTTAAACTGGCCCGCAAACCTTTCCTCCCTTATACCCTTTCATTTACCATAACCTGAGTGAGGCCCCTTCCTCTTTTATTATAAAGCTTGACAAGCTCACCACGAGACTAAATTTTCATAGGCTTTCTCATAAAAAATCCATCCTTGACAAGTTTGCAAATATTATGTATTAAGTTGGCCATAGAAATCTCATTGATTTCATTGGGATTGACCCAAAAATTTCCCATTCTGCACTTCATAACACTCGCAGCCAGGCACTTCTATAACTTCAAAAAGCATATTTTTTTAATGTGAGATAGATAACACCGTCTTTCTCTGTTAGTGCAATCATGATATCAACTCACCCTGTCTCACCCGCACTATAAAATGGGAATAATAGTTTTCCCTCTGACTTGTATCCCACTGCTCCAACCCCTCAAGTCATTTCCAAACACTGACTCTATCAGGCTTCCTAAGCATCTCCCAAGTGTTTCCTCCCAAACGTAATTGATTTTTATGCAATCCCTGCAATCCCTCATACTTTATCCTATGACCTGCAAATTGCTTTCATCACAGTGTATTATCTCAGTTCTGAATTAGTTTGACTATCATAAAGGTTTTTTTTTTAAAGTTTGAATCTATTGAAAAGTCATTTAAATAAATTAGTATTTCATATTTTCATTACATTTTTTTTTTTTAGTTTAATTATATTATTCCTCAACTAGTTTTTTCAAATACTTTTAAAAATAATAATTTATATAGTTTTAATAAGTTTTTTAATATCATTTTCAAAGTTTTAAATTAAGAGTTTATTTCATTTTTAATATTTTTAAATCATTTTAATAAAAAATAGAAAAATTAAAACGTTTATTTACACAACTCAAACAATTATTAACATTATGTTAAACTCTATTAAATCATTATTTAACAATCCTTTATCATTTTTTTGTTTAGTATTATTTAATGATAAATTTTATTTTCAATATTTTTAGATTATTTTGCGATTATGTCTATTCTTATTCCTGAGATTAAATTAAATAATACTAACTATCATGCTTGGAAAATGCATATTTCAATCATTTTCCATTTTAAATATATGTTAGATGTTGCTACTAATTCTACTTCTATTTCATCTACCACTTCTGCTCAACTTGACGTAGATGCATGGAATTCTAAAATGATGAAGCACTTGGCCTAGTTGAAATTTATTTGATTCCCAAATTATATGTTTTTATTGCTAATTGTATCATAGCACATGCATCATGGGATATTTTAAAAAACACCTAGGATACTCCTAATGAATCAAGAAAGATTCAACTTCAAGAACAATTGGAGGATCTCAGGTATACTGATTTTAAATCTAAGAATAATTTTTGGTTAAAATTTGTTTCCATTAAAACTGGTTTAAATGGTTTAGGAGTCACTTTAACTTATATATGTTTAAGTCTTATTATTTTAATGAAATATCTTCCTAGGAAATTTCAACAGCTTATTACTAATGTACATTCTCAACATGTTATTCATAGTTTAGCTATTCAATTGTTGATATTGATGCAGAGTCCCTGACTAGTTATATCGTAACTTGAACTATTTGGAATATTCCACTCCTATGTGAGATACAACTACTCACATCAAGACACCATTTGGCTTTGCTTCAATTATAACTCTATGGAATCTAGGACCAAGGGATCACACAGTTGTACTCATTCAAAGTCTCAACAATACCATCTTATTACCTCCATGCTTCCTTTCTTCATGTATTTACAAGGCTCCAATCCAAACTCAAATCTCATTTCAAGTTCCATTCTTGTCACCAAGTGACTCTAGAGACGAAATGTGCCTAAAGTGGGAAAATTACTCTAATGGTTGATTGAGGTGAAACCAATTTATATTTTGTTAATTTGGACATTATATGTCATGATCCAATAGACCAATCCTTTCTATCAATGCTTGAGAAGGTACTTTATTCTTGAGGGGTCCTAATCCTAGTAGCCTTTTCAAGGAGGTTTTTTGAATTATGAAAAATTTAAGGTATTTTTACTATTTATATTGTTTTGAATACCCTTTTTGAACATCATGAAGGACTGGGTCATTAGATATAAGGCCTTAACCCTCAAATTCTTCTCTAGGACTGATAGACCTAATTTGACACATTTACAAATGAAGTGCCTAATTTTAGAAACCTATAATTATCCCAATCATTTACCTTATCAGGATAGGTCCTTAAAAATACCAAATCGAAGCCCGTAGGTCTTGGTTCTACCCCAATTTGTTCCAGGCTCTCAAGCTCCAAAACTGTGCATACGTAGCTACAATGACATGTCTACCTAAATGATTCCAAATCCACACGAACCATAGTCCAACCTGAAAATGACTTCCATAATATTAAAATAAACATTCCAAGGTCTCATCTCTCTAAGTATTAGATTCTCTTAACATTGGCAAAAAAAAGAAATTGGCATTTCTCTGCAAAACCCTAGGTTGGCTAGGGTTCTGGACCTATACTAACAGAAAATTATATATATTTCTCTACACAACTCCTCAAAATCCCAAAATAGTATCAAATGAAATTTAATTCAAATACCAAAATTTTTCAATAGATCTCACGCCTTCATTCATCTGTACCAATCCGTACCATAAAAAACAATTGCAAAATTATGGCAAAATGTGTGAATTTTATTGATTAAAATGTCCAATTATACCACCATGCCTCTGACCTAACCAAATGGGATACATATAGGAATTTCCCAATGTCCAAAACTGATTTTAAAATGTTGTGACCATTTAGGAATTTAGTTAAAAAAATTTGCAAAATGTGATAACTTTTGAATAGCAACATTTTATGCAATTTTGCACTTTTTGCTCCTAATGAGAAATTCAACCAGTTTTCCATTACCTAAGGTTCCACATGAACCCAAAATATGAAAATATGTGTAAATATCCTAAAAAAAACCTATGTGACCTTCTACGTGGTCCTTTTACCAACTTTGACAAAGAGGTTTATATAAACACCTACTTGGTAAAGGGTCTTACAAAGCGGATCTATTACAAGTTCCAAGTCCAATGGAATTTTATTCTATTGCCATGGTCCTAGGATAGTTTTTCATCCCTTCCATTTTTTTAGGGCCCTCCTAGATAATAATAACTCTGATTATTAGAGATCAAGTTCCAACTTGAGTCTAGTTCAGCCAATGTAGACCCATGTTCAAAAATATCCTATTCTGTCATCCATGTTGCATCAATGTCAGGGATTCCTTTCTATTTCACAAGATATTACTGTAGACACCTAAAAATGGTTCGATCCTTCTGGTCTACATTTTTTAACATTTTTAGCATTATGATTGAAACGTTGTTTTGTGACCTAATTAATCCTCTATGTTGCACATATGATATTTATTGTATGGTGACATTGTGTATTTCGTCAATGATAGAATATTGCAAAATTGTTCAATTGTTTACTAAAAACTCTACTATCTTTACCAAATTGATCATTTTCCAAATCACTTTTGATCAACCTTGAACTGATCCTATTCAATCCTATTCAACCCTATCAGATCCTAAATCGATCCTATTCAATCCTAAACCATTCTAAACCTTCCTAAATTGATTCAAATCTATCCTATTATATTTATAATCACTTGCAAAATTGCTTGGACTCATACCAACCATTCTTGGGCATTGTCCAAGATCATCAATGCCTAATTAACACAATTTCCAAACCAACCAAAACCCTATTTAAATTCAATCAATATTATTATCATTTTAGGAGCATTGTCCAAGATCATCGATGCTCCGTATCCCCTTAAACATCCATTTGATACCATTGTCAAAGATCATTGGTGTTATCGCTATCAATTTAATAGTGTCATTCATATTTGTCAATACTATTTCTGATAATCATTACGGGAACATTATCCAAGATCATTGATGTTTCCCTATTTAAATTTCAATCTTATGATGCCATCAAAGTTCATTGGCGCTTTTCAATCATTTCCAATCATCATTATGCGGGCGCATTATCAAAGCTCATCGATACCTCATGATTTCCTAAACTATTCTGGAACCCTCGGAATTGATCCTTAACCTTATAAATATTATCAAAATCATTTCAATTTGACATCAACACCTTTAATTCAACCTATAATCCACTAATTTCCCTCTTTGGATCAATAACCCATAGTTTCTCCTAAGTCCTAATTGAATAAATAAATAAAAATCATTTATTTCCTTTTCCCTAAGTCTCTAACAATTAATTAATTTTTATTAATTAATTGACTAATTTCAATTTATGAGATTTTCATAATTTAATAAATCTAATTATTGATTTTGAGGAATATTGAGAATATTAAATTATTAATTTGATTAATGATTCCTAATCCTACCTAAATATCATATCCCTTAATTGAGGATTCTCATCCCTATTAAGGTGCTTCACAAATATTTTCAATATCTCATTATTTGATCTCCCCATATCATGCTTCCTAAAACCTCACCAACCAAATCTCTTCATTATTCATGGATTCTTGCAATCCTCGCCTAATTGATCCTCATTTCCTATAAATTGAGAGCTATTGCTCTCATTCAAGGTTAACCACAATATTTTGAGAACATCAAGAATTGTTAGAAATTTTCTAGTATTCTCGTTAGCAAACTTGGCTTTTGTGCAAAGTGTGTGTGCAAAGAGCAACATCAATCTCATTATGGAGAAGAAAGAAGGACATGGGAGCTTCCTTTGAAGGGGGTTTTAATTTTTTTATGCTTATGTTTATGAATTCCTCTTACAAATAGCTTTCATGATAGATTAGATAGGTTTAGCATACTATTTAGGGTTTGTAGTTCCCTATATATGCTAAAATGCCTTTTTCTAGTCTTACATTTGGTGAGCTATGTGTGCATTAGAATCACTGACGGTACTGATAATCTATTGTGACTCATCCTCGGCTCTTTGTTCCATGGCCATAGTTGTATCTTGAGAGGTGAGCAATGTGTCCCTCTCTGTTGTCAACATGTCCATCTATGTTGTGAGTGATGATTGCTCGACAATCCATGATGCATGATGTGCAGTCCATGATGCACAATGTGCAATCCATGATGCACAATGTGCAGTCCATGATGCATGATTTGTAGACCATGATGCACACTCTATAGCCCATATAGATCTATTTGTATCTCTCTGTAAATACAACAGGTTTATCTAACTTGTAAGCTTTGTGATGTGCTATCTCTAATCCTCGAACCATTCATCAGGACCCTATATGTCATCCACATGTGGTGGCTCATACCAATCCTCATCCATATGCATCAGCATATAACCGAGATCCCTATCATCATCATCATCATCATCATCATCATCATCCTCACTCTCCTTATCATCCTCTTCATCATCATCATCATCATCATCATCATCATCATCATCATCATCATCATCATCATCATCATCATCATCATCATCATCATCATCATTGTGTGACTCCTCCTAAACACCCTCCTCATCCTCGTCCTCCTCCTCGGTGCTCTCATCTCTTGGCATCCACACTCTCGGTACTTCCACATCTGAATCTGTCTAAGGAATAGGCCTATTTTCAGTGAACCATCTACCATACTCCTATGTAGTCCATGTGTATGCAACATTTTCACTTTCTCCCAATGGTCTAGGCTATAACTGATCAAACTCTGCATATGCCACCTGAGGCCTGAGTGCTACACCCCATGTCCTGGCCTTGACCCTTAACCAAGAAAACAAAGTAGTACCTATTAGTACTCCCTGTATCTCTCCAAAATGTTGGTATACTTACTCTAGAAGCTGAATCTCAATAACCATGTGACCCATGATGAAGCTCCCAATGAGGTATCTCTCATGTCTATAGTACAGTAGCTTCTCCATATCATCACCCCATATGGGGAAATCTCTATATGGGCGCCATGTAATGTTTCTGAGTAGATCTATCGCATGACAAAAATGTAATGTATATCCTAGTAGCCCCTGTACTAGTGCCCCTTGATAAAAATAGACATATGGCATATCTGGAAAAACTACCCTCTGAGAAATGGGCCGAAACATAGCTATTTTCTCATAGGCCAACACCTGTAGTAATGTGATCCCACTACTTATCGACAGTCCCCCTCTATATGCCAACTTGTGGAGCTGATAGTTTTTCATGGCCAGCATGCATAGCCCCCTTGCAAACACTGTCCCCTCCATGATCATTTGCTCAAGGAACCTCCCCCATCAAATAGGGAACACATAGCCTTGTGTGTCAGGTACTAATAAGCATGTAATGAATCTGCATATAACATGAATCAATCTATCATGTTGCCTAGAAACTATCTCCCATCAAATCTCATAGTCGTGGATGTCTAGATCATGATCATCGCTCTCAAATAGTCTATGCAACGCAAATCTCCCTATCATGGGATTGTACTCTACTATCTCTCCATGTATCATAATCCTGAGGATGCACCATACATCCTCTAATGTCATGGTTGCATCCCTAGTTAGTAGGTGGAATGAGCTAGTCTCTGAGTCCCACCGCTCAACCATGTTATGATAAATCCCCAATTTTCCCTAATCATGGGCATATATGTGATGTATTATAATCCTAGTGAGGCTAAGATCTATCTCTCATGACTACTCAGTTGATGACGTATGTCGAGACATGCTGGTCTACTCTCCAATGTCTGTGGAACTGTCAGCTCCTCCTGCGATCACCATGAGACTTTGGTCAACTTTTTATACTTTCTATTCCTTGTTGACCAACCTAGGACCTTTTTTGACCTACTTTGACCTAATTTTTACCTTTTCCTAGGGTTTTGACCAGTTTAGGGAAGTTTAGGGTGGTTTAGGAACCCTCGGACCTCATTTTCATGCCTTTCTAACTACCTATGCAGGTTATTATACCACCTACGCTGGCTGCACAAAAGTTCATCCCACCTACACTACCTACATAGGTGGGCATGTGACCTATGCAAGTGGGCACATGACCTACATAGGTGGCACGTGTGAGCACTCTCTAGTCCCCATTTGACCCCATTTGACCCCTAAAACCACCTCAAAAAGTGTGCAAAGATAGAAACCACTAAGAGGCTGCAATGTACTCACCTCGGGTCCTACATTAGCTGACCGTTGGTAGCACTAAGAGGCTGCAATGTACTCACCTTGTTCTCTATGCTAATTTTTCATTGGCACTTGATCCATCTTCCTTGCTCCAGAGCTAAATTCTTCCAAATGTGATAGTGAAAATGAGCTCCAAAACCCCTTCCAAGCCCTTTTATAGCCTCTTGGCTGCCTAGATGGACGTGCAACCCTTGTGTTTTGTATTGGTTATGATTCTTTTGACACTCTGAACCCCATATTTTTTGTGTTTGACCTCTAATTGTTTATCTAATCATTGTTGTGGATCCATCTCGACATTGTCAACAAATTGACCTATCATTTACATTTTTCACATGATTTCTCGAGGGGGCACCTATGTATCCCATTATCACTAGGGCATGTTTTAATGCTATTTTCTTATGGACTCTTTGACACAATGCTCATAATTGCATTGTATCAAAGAGGGGACAAATGTAGACACCTAAAAATGGTTCAAGCCTGTCGGTCTACATGTTTTAACATTTTTATCATTACAATCAAAACATTGTTTTATGACCTAATTATTCCTATATGTTGCGCATATGATCTTTATTGTATGGTGACATTGTGTCTTTTGTCAATGATTGAATATTGCAAAATTGTTTAAATTTTTACTAACAATTCTACTCTCTTTACCAAATCGATCATTTTCCAAATCATTTTCCATCAACCCTAAACTGATCCTATTCGATCCTAAACAAATCCTATTCAATCCTATTCGATCCTAAACCAATCCTATTCAATTATAAAACAATCTAAACCTTCCTAAATTGATTCAAACCTATCTTATTATATTCCTAACCACTTGTAGAATTGCTTGGACTCATTCAAACCATTCTAGGGCATTGTCCATGTTAAGTTTTAGGATAGCTGCAAATTTAATAGCACTCTATTTTTTATGTGTTTTCCAAATGCAAAAATCTCTCTTTCATTTATATTAGGAATGAGGCTAGGAGAGACATGTCCCTTCATGGGACATGTCTATTCATTATTATTTGTAAGAAAGGACATGCCTCTTCCTATTAATCATAAGTTAATCAATCTTATAATATTTCATCAATCAATTATTAATTAAGAATAATTTAATAATTTAATATTAAATATTAAATTTCATATGATTAATAATAATATAACATATATAATATATTATTATTAATCAACATGTATTATATATATTCTAATGATCATATGAGTGAAGCTACAAACATTAACACTCCCTCTTAGCTAGGGAGGATGATCAAACAGAATGTGTAGTGGTCTCCTATGTCAACACTTATGACCGTCACTATAGCTATACAAAACATCAACACTCCCTCTTAGCTAGGGAGGATAAATCAATCCAATGTCAACACTTATATGACACTTGATAACATCAATCAGATGATGTAAGCAATAAAAGTATCATCCTCATTATGTAATCAGTAGAAACATAGTCTCAAGATGTGGATTGCCTCCATTGGTGATTCTATCCACAAGCTCTCGTGTGGATTGCCTCCATCGGCGATTCTATCCACAAACAGATGAGCTTTGGAGTGGATTGCGTCCATCGACAATTCTATCCACAAGCTCCCGGGTGGATTGCCTCAATCGGCGA
>MU227281.1:339616-362350 GCA_018584345.1 Thuja plicata
AAAAAAATACAAGTAATCACTGAAGCACATTTACATATATGGATTACAATGATCTCCTTAAGGAGATTATAATATTGCATCAATAAATCAATATGGTGATATAGACAATCATAATATCAACTTGATGCTACATAATCAGATATAGTGAATCATAGAAATCATCTGGCCACATGGACATGATAACTATATAGAAGAATCTACAAGACCATCCCAGCTCTCAAAAAAACTCTTAAAAATACTTGATGGGTAAAATATTTTCCACCAAACCATGTGGAACCCTAACGTCCACTCCCGAGAGATAGGGGATAGTACAAGGCCCCACACTACGCAAGAGACACATGTAAGGCAACAAAAAAATAAATATCCAACCAAATAATAACATTAGAAATTCACAATGGTATATAACAAGGATACAAAAGATACCATATGACACAAGAGATAAACCATAAGGCTAAAAGGAGGGAATCATAAGACACATATAGCAGACTGTCATCACTTAATCATTTCACCTTGGATTTACTTGGACTAATCCAACTAGACCTCGACCCTCAGATATGATTCATGTGGAATCAAAAATACCTCTCGTGAGGACAAGTAAGTTTAATTATGCTATTGTCAATAGGCATCTTCTCCCATTCCCATCCTTAGTATGTATTAGAACTCAAGGCATGGGCGAGGCATCACACTTATCTTGATAAATATTTCAACCCAACCCAAATTTATTAAGTTATCACTGGATTATTTATCTATATTGGTTTATCTTGGACTAATCACTTTGGGGCCCGACCCCCATTGTGAGGAGCGTAATTTTTAGTGGCGAATACTCACCTTTTGGCAAATTCTAGGTAATATCTTTTGCGGAATTGGCTAATCATGCACGTTATACGTTGGCCCAAATCGCCTAATCTTGACATGGTACCGGTTAAATATTCATTGCAATAGCCAATAAGATTTTCCATTTGACAAAGTTGACCACTATATTCGCCTTTAACCAATGTGACGTGGTTATTTTAACCGTCTCTTATTCACCAAGGGTATTAATTATGAATTGCATATAAAATCTAAAATAGCCAACCCGTTAATTAATTGTTTTATAGATCACGATCTATTTCACCAATAGTTAATTATTTATTATATTGACCACAGATTATTTCGCCAACTGTAAATTATTTGTTATATTGGCCACAGGCTATTTCGCCAACCGTTAATTATTTTTTATATTGACAACGACCTATTTTTCCAACCATTAATTGATTGTTATATTGACCACGACCATATTTCACCAATTGTTTGTTAATTCCTACATTTAGGTAGGCCAATTTTTGCCAAAAGCCCAAGAATTAAAAAAATGGAAGTTTGAATCATGGATTGATATAAATTAATATGAAATTTGTTAGTCTTATAGTTTTCGTGTCGACTTAAAATTTTTTGGAGGGGAAGATTTACAAATAGAAATCTTTCAACAGTAAACAAAGGATTCACTTTCTGCATTTCAGAGAATCAAAATTCAAAGGAAGCTGGACCAAGCCACAAGGTAAGAAATTATTTTATCATATTTCACAGTATTGCTATTAATTTCCTAGTGACTAGTGAGAGGTCGGATAAGGGTGACTATCCTGATTATAATTAGGTTGCTAAATGGATTGAGATGTCAGGGGAGGTTGAACTTGAGACTCAAACTTCTCACTGTTATCAGGGAAGTGAAGGGATTGGAAAGCTAGACAAGGGTAAGACTCCTGATCGTCAGGGCACTGAAGGGAAAGGTAAGACTCCTTAGGGAAGTGAAGGGTCCGGGAGGCCATCAAAGTGCCCAAAACTTAAAGATACTACCATAAAAGCTTTCTTTGGAGTTAGCAATGCTTCAGCTCCATCAACTTCTGCAATTGCAAGTGCAAAAGCAATTCACAGTAGCTCACCAGTACCACTACCACAAGCTGGGGTTTTCATTGAGTTAAATTTAAATCAAAATGCATCAAATGAGGATAACAATGGTGGCATGACAGAGGATGTTATAATAGATACACAAAACCAGTTGGATGAAAATGCTAGCAATGAAGATAATAATGATGTTGGTAGGAAGAAAAGAAAAAGGGTAGTAAAAATGGGGCAGGAGTGGGAAATGACAGGAAATTTTAAGGTGGATTGGGTAGCAAAGTACTGGTTCATTGAATTATTCCTGAACAATGATTAAAAACCAACAAAATGCAGGTGTAAGATTTGTACCTGGAAAAATAAAAGAGAGAAGAAGTTGTAGCTAAAGCTTGACACTATAGAAAAGCATACCGGTAAGGTTTATGAAAAACATATGAGAGAAGGACAAGAAATATCAGTAGTAAGATGGAAATCAAAGGAAGAATGTCTTCATGTTAAGTATGCCATAGAGCGTAACAAGAGAATGGAAGCAATTGCTAGTAGTGAAAATCCAATCAAGGCTAGGTTTAAACATGCAACCAATGAAGCAAACCGGGCAAAGACCATTCAGATGAGTGTTATTTTTCATATTATGTCCAAAGGGTGTCCTATGAGAGACTTCTAAGAATATGGTAATTTATTATCCTTTTTGAGAGTTCCTCACTATCCTATGTCACATTGGTCAACAAACGTTGGATGGGAAATGACAAACTATCTTTCTGAGGTGGAAAATCAAAATTTAAAGGAGAAAGTAAAAAGGTCCATATTCATTTCATTATCCATAGATGAATTTATTACTATAGACAACACTACTTGGGCCTGTATGCATGTGTATACAGTAAAATAAAATGTCCACCAAGCTCATCTACTGTGTGTTTGTAAAATGAGGGGCAATTCAACAACAGAAAACTTATATTTTCAAGTGAAGAATGCTTTGAATGAAGTTTTTGGTATAGATGATTTGACAATTGGCAAGAAGCTAGTGTGTGTTGGAGCTAATGGAGCTTTAGTAATGCAAGGCCAAAGGCATGGTCTTTGTGCAAGATTACAAACGAGTATTCCACCTTACATGCTTGGCATACATTGCATGGCCCTTCGAATTAATTTAGCATATAAAATTGTAAGCGGTTTTCCTATAGTGTCAAAAGTTGAAGATCTAGTTCGCGAGATACACTCTTACTTCTATAGAATTCCAAAACATTTTGCAAAATTTAAGATTTTTTCAGAGGGAGTAACACAAGGAAACAAGCTTCTAAAGGATGTTGAGACCAGATGGATCTCTTTGCATGGACCAGTAGAAATATTTCTAATAGAATATCAATCCTTGATTGGATTAATATATGAGCAATGCCTCACAATAGACAAAGCTCCTATTTTGTTACATAAGTTAAGTGATATAGAGACTCTATTAACTTTAGCCAGTCTTCTCACCATGCTCGATTTAATGACCAATATTGTTAGGAAAGCACAAGATAGAACTATGTATATCCATGATTATAGTAGTTTACGTAAAATGACATGCATTGCCCTGGATTGGGTGTACTCAGATATGACAACAATTCAAAGCTGAATTTATTTCAGGTGGCAGACAATAATAGATTTGAATCATGCTAAGAATTTTTTACATTTTAATGCAAAAAATGATTTATGTGTGTTTGTGAAAGGATATGAAATACCAATGCACCAATCTAAGACAGGCAAGCGAGGCAGACTACTTCCAACTAAAAGTGTTGATTTTGACAGGATTGTTAAATTTGTTAGTGATAATTTGAAGTCAATTTCCTACCAAGTCTCAAGTGAGATTCATGAAAGATTCTCTCGAGAATAAATTCTTGAATCTGTGGGTTGTGTGTTTCCTCAATTTTGGAAAAACTTCAGAGATAAACAAAATGATGCACAAATCTTTCATAAAAATATTGATGAATTGATCAGAGAGTTTTCAAATCATGCAGATTGCAATGGACAACCAATTGAAGGAATTTTAGATTCAGCTAATCTTAAAAAAAAATGTAGACAATTTTCATCATCTATGAAATTGCAGATTATAAACTTGGAGAATCCATTTGAACCTAGTGCAATAACCAGGCTTTGGAAAAGGATAGAGCATAGTGAAGTATTGCATGATTCAATATCGTAATATTTCAAACTTTGTGATTTATGTCAAGCAATGATATTGGGGTCTGTGGAGGATGAAAGAGTTTTTAGTGCATTGGGGTTTTTGAAATCAAAGATAAAAAACAAACTAGATAGAAATTTGGAAACTTGCTTGAGGTTGTTTGTAACACAGTACAATGTTAGAGAATTTCCTTATGATAGGGCATTGGCAATTTGGAATTCCATGCGAGAAAGACGAGGGCTTTTGAACAGTTCAAAACTAGGTGGTACTAGTGCTACTGCTAGTTTTGATACAAACGATGGATCTTGGTCCAAGACTCGGAATGAAGATGAAGAACATTTTGATTTTGAACACCCAAATCAGAATAAAGAAGAAGCTCTTGCTACTAGTCAATTTAAGGAGCTGGATTCCATGTAGGATATAGAAGCTGCAGACTGTTCATTGATTGAGTGAAGTGATTTAGAAATTAGAATTAGCATTCAAATTTCGGTTAATACTTAATAGGTATTTCTACACTGTATACTTATTACCTTTTAGTTATTATTGTACTTGTTGGACTTGAATATTGACAATTTGAAATTGACTCATATTAAAAGTAATTACTAATAAGTATTGTTCATGATTTTTGTAATTTCAATTTATATTTTTGTAATTTGAATTCATGATTTTTGTAATGTATAATGTGTTGGTTATTTTTTATACTGTGACAATAAGACAACAACCTCTTCTTCTTCTATCCAATTTTAGGAAGTAGCTAACTCCAAATATTACTTCACATCTAGAAAAGGACCAATTGACAAACACTCTGATAATGATTCTACAATTTAGGTCTTACTTCATATCAATATGAATGTATGCATTAATTAGAGCAACATTTAATCTGATCCTTGAAAAAAACTCTAAAAAAATACACATACATAGATAAATTCTATGCTAATGAATTAGAAAACTCATAACTCACAAGATAAGATGACATAGGAGAGATTGGAAATAGGATCATTGTATTAAGTATAGAAAATCACATCCAACATACAAACTATATTCAGAAATAACCTCTTCAATAATTTGCAAGAGATATTTCAACTCTATTTCTATTTATTACACATAACTAGTACAATTTCAGCTTAATAAGCTTACAATACAAAATTTACCAGCCCTTTCCAATGATCTTGGTAATCCTCTTATAGAGTAGGATTGAAACAAGCTTCAGATCAATTGGAGTGAGGATAAAATACACGACTCATACAAAAGACCAAAATTAGTGGAAGTGATAACCACTTTGTTACAAGATTTTTTGGAATTCTTTGTCTTCTCACCGCTTGGCCTTTTAAATTTATTTGCTCCTATTAAGAAGCTACCATATAAAATTGTTGTTGTCACTCAAAAATGGAAAACCACCGATCAGTTAACTCTCTTCATTCTTTTCCTCCAGGGCACCTACTGCAAACCTTTCTTTCCATGAAGTAAACACCTCATCACTAGGTCATGCAAAATTGAGGATCTCCTTTATGTTACCATTTATCCTCTCCCAATTACTCTTTGTTTTCTCAATTTCTTCCCTCCAAAAATTGAAGAATTCTCTAGCTTCTTGAATAGTGTCAATTGTTTCTACAAATACTACTGTAGTATCCATATTTACTATGTTGTTTATCCTGATAGCTATCTCATCACCAACATCTTCCCTCCATAGTGGTTGTCTCTTCAAATGACCATTCTTTTTAAATATGGCTGGGAATATTTCAAAACGTAAATGGGAGTATTCTTTTCTTAGGGCTTGTGCATTTCTGATTATTACACTCTTCTCAATGTCTAGATTAGTTAAATATTTCAGACATTTATAGGTAGAGGTTAGGAAAATATCCAGTTCCACACCATCATTACTTTTCTTCTCATCACAAAATGACTTTAGCTCACCCTTTCTATCCTTCCATTATTTTGTGAGGGCATCCACCTAGACCTGATCTTTTTCATAAGAATTTATTATACCTCTTAAATTCTCCCCCTGAGAATAAATAGTTGTCATATCTAATATATAAACAAATAACATGATAGTGGTCCTTAACTTAACCTCAAATAACTATTTTACAAAAATTTTCCCCTCTTTGAACTTGGTGCTTTCTTCATCCAATATTTTTCTGGCCTTCTCTAAGCTGTTCCTTTCTGCTATCAGTTTATTCTTTTCATATTGCAATTCAGCTTCTGGGCTAAAGCCTAGATTAGAGGGAGAAGGAGGAAAATCTATTATTGGGCTAGAAGAAGAGGGTTGATACGCCTATGCTACTATCATTCTTTAGGGTGAAGCCTAGATTGACTATTGACCCCTTAGCTAGGCTATGATTTTATCCTTCTCCAAATTTGACAATTTTTGTTCATTGTACCCCTTCAAAACTATGCTAAATCTCTCCTCTAGGGTTTTATTTTCATCCTCCAACTTTTGCGCTACTTTCACCCCAAATTTTGTTGATCCTAGAGTGATGTTTTCTACTTCCACAACCCCTGTATCAACAAATCTCTTAACCAACAGATTTCCTGAATGCTCATCTTGGTTTTCTTTATCAGTTGCCTTATTGATTTTCTTCTTAATATTCCACATTACTACTGCAACATGGTCTTCACTAAATTTTATGCCTTTTGAATCTTGTTAAGCTTGTGCTTCTGTGGCATGCACTATAGTGGTTTCTTTTCTAATTGCATCAAAGATAATTAAATCAGCAATGTCCCATTCAACAAGTATTAATACACCCTCCTTCACTAGTTCCCTCCCCTCATCTGGAGTTATTTTGGCAAACTTGGCCATCATTTCCTACTTGATTTCAGTTTAAAGCTCCTCCTTATCTTTGGCAAGGTGTTCTTGCCACTTCTTCTGACTTTTTTCTTTGAATTCATTTTTATGAATTCTCCATAAGAATTGTGAAAAGGACCTACACTTAAAAAAAATTTCATCAGACAAAAACTTGTCACTAGCTTGCTATGTAAGTGGGTCCAATTCCTTTTTAACATATTTTTCCACTGTAAGGTCCAACTCACTAACTTTAGGAGCTGCTGGTGTGAATTCTTGTAATTCTTCAGAGGTGACAAAAATCTGACCAGCATTCCCCATATGTAGTAGCTGCTCTACATCAGCTTGATCATCTATATGTAGGGGAGATTGGGATGGAGAATATAAATTTGATTCTTGTTGGGCTTTTTCTCCTACCCTATGCTTCTTGGGGCTTGGCAATGTGCTAGAGCTGGCCTCTGGTGGCCTCTTACCCTTTGGATCAGTAGTCTTTTCTACTTTGGGTACCACTGCACTATATCCTTTCCTTTGATATACAACATATTTACTAGGAGGCACCCCTCTAGTAGGAATGATCATACTCAATACTTCTTTAGCCCTTTTTGGCTCTTTCTAAAATATTTGTTCTCTTTTCTGATTCAATGCTTGCATAATTTCTTCAAACATTGTAATTAATGAATCAATTTTCTTAGCCCATGGATAAAATTCCCTCAAGGGTTTATATAGTTTATCAAAATGTTGCACAAAGTCTAGGATTTTGTTGTAAGCCAGCCATTTCTCTTTCTTTATTTCTTGCTCAATCAAGTCAAACTCATTCCTAATGATATGCTCTGGGAAGTTAAATTGGTGGTCCAACACCAAGCATCTAGTCTTCTTCTTGAACAAATCCTTTATGAATGCTTCAGGATCGACACATCTTATCATGGTAGTAGTTAAATGATAAGGCTCAAAGAAAGTCTGAAAGCTTTTCCACCCTCCCTTTGTGATGATGAATTGGTGGGCATTGGTGATAGTAGGGAAAATTGTCCCTTTTCCTCTCCCTATAAGTGCTTCCTCCTGCAGGCCACTAATTTGCTTGATTATTTCTACAAATCCTAATTTCAAAGGGATCCTATATGGTAGGATGTGGGGCATACACTCTAAACATAGTAGAAACTGGGTATACAATAACATACTCCCAGTTATACACCATTTTGAGCTCATGATTGTGCTCCATGGGTCTCAAAAAATTCATTAGTGATACATGGATTCTAGGATCATCTCCAATACGTAACCTTCAGAGCCTAGCTGTGAGACACCTATTAAATGTGATGAAGCTAGCCTCCTTGTTGTCCCATGACATATCATCATTCCTTAACTATACTTGCATATCCTCATCATCTCTTATTCTCTACAAGCTCATCTCTTCTTCAAAATAATCTACCCCTTTAAATAGGAACATTTGCATGAGTAATGAATACCAAGTGAAAGGCTTCATGAGCTGTGACTTTTGAATACATTTCAAACCTTCATGAATCAAATCTGCCAAATATGGGGAAAAATAAAAAATTAATGGCAAGGTGACGATGTAGGATTTGGACCATCATAAATATGAGATGGATTGGCATCTCATTCCCCTCATCTTCTCCAAAGATCTGGCACAAGGCCCTGTAAACTCCTCTGGCCTTGGAAGTGAAAAAATCAATGTTAAAGGTTCTTTTGTGTTAGGACCTACTAACACTAAGTCTCCCACTTTTGCAAAAAAATATTTTAGTGGGCCTCCCCTAAGATAGCTCCTCTGAGCTTGGTATATTTCCCTAAATTCATTAAAATCAATTTTATCCATAAGGGTGTCTGGTTCACTTAAACTAAACACTTCTCTTATCTCTTCAATAGTTATGCTAATCATGACCTACCCTTTACTGTCCAGCACTACCCTAGCTATTTCATCATAGTTCTCTGCTATCTGCACAAGTAAATCCACATCCATAAACACCACCAATACTACCAATTTACCCACATTAAACTGCCAGACATTATTGTTTGGAGCAAAAGAGTTCCTCTAGCCATTTTTTTATTGAAAAGGGCCAATCCATTTACGCCACATTGGCATCCCACACCCATCTCCCCTAGTCATATAATCCCCCTAAAATTCTGACCTGTGGGTTTTTATGAATTTTTTCCTTCAATTTAGTGTAACCATTAGTTGATCTAGTCAAGTATTGGAGTAAATCGTCACATACATTTCTCTCTTGATAATCCACCCTTCCCTTGAATTCTCTCCTAGGTGGCATTATGTGATGTAGGGTTTGAAATTTTACCACAGATTATATCTCTAATACCTATCTGTATTTACTACAATAAGCCCTAATATGTTTGCAAAGTTTTTAAGATATTTAATCATAGAAACAAAAGAATACGTGTTCATCATATGATCTGATAGCTTTCATAACACTTCTCTTTGAAAACACTCCGCTTCAGAACTTTTCGATGATGCACAATAATTTTGAATAATGAATTAAAACCCAACATTTTATGCATTCAATTCATTTCCAGGAGACACACGTTCGCCATTACTTCTATTGAGTTCAAACTTGCTATTAGTTTTTTCCATTTTAAAACATAGTCATTAATCTTACTACATTTATTTCTCATCCAACGGTTATGAGCAAGTCTTTCATAACATTCATCTACCATGACACGTTGCAACCTGTCGCATTCCCTCAAAGGATAACTAGCGAGTAGTTTCATCTTAAGGCTTTGCGCCCACTGTTTGATCTTCCTTAACTTACCCAGAGGATATCTTTCTTTACGCAGATGGGCCCCAGCATCTAGGACACATGTCAGCATGATGCAGTGCCTTGAAGATTAACCATCGGGCAACTTTTCTTTGAGACTTTACCCCAGACATTTGATCTTCAAGATCTGTTCTACTTTTACTTCTTTGAATAATCCACGGCTTTAAATCTGGCAGAGACATGTGTCATCACGACACAATGCCTTGAAGCTTAAAAATTGATCAACTCTCTTTCAAAGCAAAGTTCCCACCATTGGATCATCCTTAACTTACCTGTTCTTTAACTAACCACCTTTTGATTAAGCGTAGTCTGTAGCTTGCATAATGGGGCACGTGGTAGCATGTCACATTCCCTCATTGATTAACTGCCCTTCATCTTGCATTCAAGGAAATACACCCACCATTAGATAAGATACAAGATTTCATGCTTTAACTAGTGCTTGAATTTTCAACTTTAACCCACTAGTTGCCAGGTGTCATTCTATCGCATTGCCTATGGTTATTATCCTTGCATCTTATCCTTAAGGATTTATGCCCACCATTGGATTTAATCTAAGATGTTTCCTTTTAATTAAATGTTACATTCATCTTGGCCCCACCTGGACATGTGGCAGCTTTGTGCAATTCCTTGAACCTTAAAGCACGATCAACTTTCTTTTAAGGCTTTACGTGCACCGTTAGATTCAATATGATCAACTTAAGCTGGCTTGGTTTTGAAGTTAAGCAAACAATTCATCTAACCCTATTTGAACTTTAGTACATCTAAACTAGAGGCCTTTGGAACCCTTCAAAAGTTATGGTGATGGTCTTCTTAACATCTCCGCTATCATATAACATTATGAAGTCCCGCACAAAGCCTTTCGTAACCTCTGAACTGTTTAATCTTCTAGCTGATTAACCTTTTCAAAGTTACACCAAGACACCAAATGCTTCATCACAACTTCATAACTGCAAATACTAATGGCCAACAAATGCTCGCAAAGGTCTGTAACCACTTGATCATTTGATTCATTACTATCGTAGGTTTGAAAGTTCCTGAAGAAAGTGACAAATATTAATCCGACCATTGATACTTGTCAAAGTCCATTCGTCCTCACTTTCCACATGGCATGGAAATTTATTATTTGTCATACTCATTACTCATTCTTGAATCCTAATTTCCTAATACTAAGCATTTACTTAATTCATAATTCCTTAATTCCTTTAAGCAAAAGCATTTACTTAATTTAATAATTCCTAATAGTAATTTCCTAAAAAGAAATATTAATATAATTATTAATAATATGACATATACATTATTAGTATTACATTCAATTTTAAATAAATTGCAAGTGTAACTACGATCTTGAGCTCTTTACAAATTACACAGGCACAAAAAATTACAAAATATCTTTGTATTAACTTCCTTCAAAATTTGGAATTTATACATCAATGATCAAGATTCAATGATCATAGTACCAGAGACTTCTAAGTTCTATCGGAAAATTACAAAATATCATTGTATTAACTTCCTTGAAATTTATACATCAAATTCAATGATCAATGACAATGATCATAGTATGAAAGACTTCTAAAAGAAAATTACAAGAGATTAAGCTTAGAAATAGTTATAAGAGCGACAGTTGGCAGCCCAGATTCTTCAGAATCATTTTTGGTTTGCACCAAAGGTGTATCCACAGTAGGTGAACCGCAAAGATAAGATACCCTATTTTAATTAGCTGACCTGCCTCTATTGGCTCTTCATCTTGTTAGCACTGCATATTACAAAATTTCAAATTTCAACCTTTAGATGTTTTCCCATGTGTTTTGGTTCAAAATCCATGTTCCTTCATGCTGAAAAGGTCAAGTTGTGGTTAGGTCTTCAAAATGCCTTATTTAAAGTTTTAGTCATACACTCGCACTGATCTTTTAATGTGTTTTCTAAGTGTGTGGGTGAGTGATGAATCATTTTGGAATGAATCGCGTGGTCGTGGTCATATATTGTTAAGTCAACTTAGGTGTGTGAGTGACTGACTTGGTTGTTAAATTGTGTTAATCACGCAGTTGTGATGTAATTTTGAAGTCGGGTTGTTAGTTTGCAGCTGAGTGAGTTGGAAGTATTTGGTATGTCACTCACTCGTGAGGGATTAGGTTCTATGTTAAAAGGTTTAGCGAGTTAGTGATGAGTTAAGTTTTTGTGTATCACATAGTCATGGTAATTTTATGTCTTTATCTTTTGGTCTACGACTGAGTGAGTTATATAAAAGAGGTTTAGTCGCTAACCCAGGTTAGGTTTTTGTGCATGTCATTTGAGCCCGTGACTATGTGAGGAATTCAGATTTTAGTACTACTCACTCACACAAGTCTTAACTATTGTGTTTTTTGTAGTATGAGTGAGCAATTGATTGTGTTTTGATCATAAGATAGTTCTTGTTGCTTAGTCACATAGGAAGTATTTAGTGATTTAAAGTGTGCAAGTGTGTGACTAAGAGATCAATTTTGTTCCCGCTCACTCACCAGTGATTTACAATTTGAAATGATGAGCTCACGACTGCACGGTGAAAGAAAGAAAAAGATATCACCCACTCACCCATAAATAAAGTCAAGTGAAAAGATAATAGCGGGTGTATGACTAAGAAAACATGTTTGTTACCGCTCACTCGCAGATAATATACTTTTTAATTTTTCAAGCCCGCGAGTGCACGATGTACAAAATTGAAAGTTGTCGCTCAGTCGCTCATGAAGAAAGTTAAGTCAAAAGGGGTCAGCGAGTGAATCTGCACTCGCTCACTCACAAGGCTTCAAAGAAGGTAAAGTTTTGAGTGGAAAGTCTATGATTGATAAAAGGAAAAGTGATGCCACTCATTCACGCAAGTATAAGGGAAAAGGACAAAGAGGTAGCGAGTATGTGACAACCAAATGATGAAGTTTCCAGTTAGGTCATTCGCTCAGTCGCGGAGGATAGGAACGAAAGCTAAAATAGACCATGAGTGCACGACTAGTTGTAAGGAAAGGTCTTGTCGCCCACTCCCAAGGACAATTTTAAATGTAAGAAAGGTACAGTGGGTTGGCGACAAGTTCACAAGTGGCTCGTTTCAGGCTTACGAGTGCAAAAAGATAAAAAGGTGTGTACTCTTTTCCAGTAGGGATCAAATAGTGCAAATTAATGCCAAAATTATTTATAAAGAGATGATTGCATGACACTAAAAGTGCAAGAATTTGGCATTCAAGTGCACAAGACACTGATTAGATGGCTATAAAGATGAATTATTGAGCTTGATTCTGTACAATTCTCATTTCTGCATTCTAAGATTTTTTGTGAGATCAACAAAGCTGTTTTTTTTAGATTGAAATTTGAAAAGACAAGATGAGTCAAGCTACTACTAGTGCAGCCTCATAAGGGTCTGAGAAGAAGAAATTTATAGCAAAGAGATATGTGGAGGAATTTTCTGAGTTTCTACTTGGAACTTTGAATACAAACAGTGCAAATTGGGATGAATGGAAAGATAGATGGTGCCAATGTGGAAAGTTGGTTACTCCAAACTACTATGGTAATACTATGTTCCACTATTTCTAGAATAATAGGGTTAAAGCAGTTCCCAATTGCAAACCCTGGGAATTGAATATGGAAAAATTGATTGTGCTTGATGTTTACATTAATATAGGCCTTATTAAGGAACTTGCTAAGAATTATTTCCCAGTAGCTAGGGTAATAAGGAAGAAAAATAAAGAGACCCTAGTTTCCATAGATAGGAGATCAGTGGCAAAAGTCTTCAGGATCGCTGGTGCATTGTTCATAGAAATTGATTTGGAAAAAATTCAGGTAGATTACAGAAAGAGAGAAAAATTTATTAAGAAATATGAAATGCCCAAATTCATGCCCAGGGTAGATAGGCACCTAGTGAAAATCCTAGACAGTCTTAAAATACCTTTTGACAAATCCCTCTTTCACCATTACCTAAAGTGCATAGTATATGGTTTCACTTTTGATGGAGATTATATACTGCCCCTGGACGTACTCATGATGGCCATGAATATCCAGCACCCGGAGGTCAATACTGATTATGACTATATGGGATACATAGTTGAAGCTATATATACTGCATTGGTGGAAATTTAGTCAGATGCCCATGTTCCAACCTTTAAGCATTATTCTCATTTGATTTATATGATTCTATATTTTAATAGGGAATCTATGGATAAAGATCTTGAATTGTTTGTTTCAGAGTATGGTATCAATGCGCCAATCCAGAGATGGATCGAGGTATGGGATAGTTCATCCGTGAATTCTTCTTTTGTATGCTTTTTTAATTGGATTGTGGATCCAATTTTTGATTTATTAGGGAAAAATAGGGAGAGGTTTCCACTTGAGGTTAGAAAAATCTTAAGACCTTGGGAATTTGTTCCAATTTGGAAAATTACTCACAATTAGGGTGAATTTTTATTCTTTCACTATATTACTATCATCAGGGTGTATGGTTGTACACAACCACCTGACATCCTCCCTAAGTTTCTTCCTCTTAGGGTTGCATTTTTAGAGATTATTTGGCAAATCACCTGGGTTGATAAAGAGTTTTTAGAGGGACATAGAAAGGGTACTTTTATCCTTGGATTATGGGTGGGTTTTGATTTTTCCATTGGGAAAATAGTTTTTGACCTGATTAATGACTTCTTCAATCAATATAGAATGTCTCAAGCAGTTGTTAGTTTCTATGATCTAGAATAGTTTATACAAATAGCTCGGAAAGGTATGACTCCTTGGCAAAAATTAGAGATCATGAGCCACTGGATGATGAAGATATTATGAGAAACAAATTGGATAAGCATGAAGTACAGAAGAGGATAAGGAAGTGGAAATATCTTCTTAGGGCAGAAGCTGATTGGAAAGAGTCAGACAAGACTTTTTCTGGTTTTTTCCTTGACCTCCCATACTTGTAGAGAATAGAGGAAATGCTCAAGTCTTATGACACTTTGATGGAATGGGTACCATAGTTTAGTGCTGAGGATGCATAGTCTCAAGGGTCCTAAATTATTGTTACATTGCATAACCCAAAAAATCAAGAACAACAAGAGGAAGAGCACCAAGAAGAAGAGGAGGCTGGTGAGGAATCTACCTCTGCTAGAGAGCCACCCAAGAATAAAATAGAAAACAAAGCACAATATGGTGCTGGAGGGAAGATTATGGCCAAGGTTGTGATAACAGAACATGGAAAATATTTTAGGAAGCTAAAAAGGCAATTGCAAAAGGATCCGCAAGTTGAAGGCTAGGGGGACAATCAAATTATTTTGTTTGGAAAAGATGATGAGAGAGTAATAATATCCAATGAATTCATGAAAGATGATGAATTTATAAAGTCTTGAGAATTCAAGACTTTCTTGATCAAGCTAAAATAAAAGACTTGAGACAAAGTTTAACCACAGGTGAATAACATGTAGACAAAAATGAAGAGATTGTGAAAACAATCCAGGATTTTGATCATGAGAGTGAATTGATCATTGTGGATCAAGCTATATTGTTGGTGCAGAACAGTGGGGTGCTACTAATGCCAGATTGGGACTTATAGTCCACTTTTATCATCGATCAGATCAGCAAAAAAGAAGAACCATTTTTGAAAATAGGGTTTGAGATGGATGAAGTATTAAAAAGATCTAGATTTGATCCTAAATCCAAGACTCTAGCTATTTGGTCATTGGCACCTGCTACACAAAACCCTCTAGTCATTACCATAAGAGAAGAAATGAGGGCAGGCAAGATGATTTGGAATTCGCAAAACACTAGTAACAATGAGATAGCTTAGTTAATGACCCAAGTGTCCTTCATGAACCTAGCAAAGGTTGATGATCTATCTAAAAGGTATGAAACAACTTTTGGCCAGATGATGGCATTAGAAAAGAAGCATGAAGAAGTTGTAATTCAAAATCACACCCTACAAGAAAAAATTACAAAATTGAAGGAAGAATTAGTAGAGAGTAAGAGAGAGAAGACTTTAGTCCCTCGAGAAGTAGCAAAAGTTGAAATAGATGCTACTATTGAAATAAAGGAATATTCAGCATTGGCAGAAGGTTAATCCAAGGAATTATTACAGGAGCATAATGTAAATGGCATGTCTATTATATTGCCTATGCTACAACATCAAATTGATTTTTTGAAATAAAAGACTGACCTAGTATATACATTGTATGGATCACTACAAGAAGCCTCAAAGATAGCTGTAGAAGCTATGAATTTCTTGGAACCTACTTTTAAGACCTAGTCAGGAAGAGAGAGGCTAATGGACAAATTGAAAATAGCCATGTTATACAGTGATGATTTTCCTAATAATATCATAGATACAATTGAAATGATCAGTGAGCTGAATGATACTTTTTCCTTCTTCAATGACAAAGCTGACTTAATAAATAATAAACTGCAACTATTTCGTGACCAATGCCCTCCCTTAATCCCAAAGATATATGATGAAGTTGGTGTTTTGAAGCCACAATTAGATTGGACAACTGGATTTGACGGGATATTCAAGGATGAGGAGATGAAGAAACACCTAGAAAAATACATTAATGATGAATATTGCAATGAACTGATTGACAACCTCTTCAAGGTTGAAATAGATATGGAAAAGCTTGTTTCTGAGGCCAGAACAACCATTGCTACCAGATGGAAAGAAGATGTTGCAAAAATGGAGCAGGAAAAGACTTTTGTTTGGCCCACCACCAAGGAGGTGAACAGGTGGGAAGTGAAGCTAAAAGGATAAGGAGGATATTGTCAAACTGCAAAAACAAACCTTGTTCAGACTTTGCCAACTTTTGTGACCTATTTTTCTGTTATAACTTTTGTTTTTATGTTAGTTGCAAAAGTTATTGTAAAATATTTTGTAAATCTTTCCCATGAATTCTGTAGCTTGTTGCGTACTTATTTAAAAAAGGATTCCAAGACTACTGGGAAATGGATCTAGCCATTTTTCATTTGGGAAGTACAAGTTTCATTGTATAAACTCTGGTTTAAGACCAATATATTTTGAGTAGGGTTTTGAAATTACTATTGAATGTAATAGCAACTTTGATTATTAATACAAATGAAATACATAAATAGTTTCTGAAACATATGATGATTATTTTGTCTTCATTATAGTGTTCTGAATTTTATTTAAATTGAATGCTCAATGAATGTTCAATTTATACGTCTATGAGGCAGATTTTGAAATTGTTTTAGGGTTCTTTCAAGGAAGGATTAAAATGGCCTTAGGGTTGTTTCAGTGAGATTCAGGGTTTATAATAAATTTGATGAGTAAATTTGTTATATGTGTGAAGATAGATATATAAGGTATATCTATGTTTATGTCAGATTTTGTAGCTGTGTTAAATTCCTGTTCATGAGCAAATTGGTTGAAGTTATTTAGAAGTGACTCCATACCCTAGGATTAAGCACTGGTTTGATTTCTATTGAATTAGGTGACTATCACTATAAAATTTATTATTACCTTTATGTTTGATATGTTAATTAAATGTTAAAGTGTAGAGGGTTTAAAAACCCTATTTCTGTCATTCTATATCTTGCTTGGTCAGTGTTTGGGATAAGTAGAGCAAGTTCTTTGAGAGCATTTTTATGTCAGCAAGAAAAGGAACTAACAGAAAATGGTGACTATATTGGGGAACTCTTTCAAGGAATGTGTGAAAGGTTAGTTTGAAGACAATATTTCATATACATAGATTCCTTGAAGTCTAGTTTTTGAAATCACAATTTATGTATTGCACCTTATTGAATCATATCCTCTAATATCATTGTCAAAGTAAATTTTCATTATTTTATTTCCAAACATTTTTGGGTGGCGACTCCAAGTTATTGGTTATAGTGTTTCTAAGGGGAACATTAGAGGATCAAGTGTCTCAGATTTCATTTTGGATATGATGAGGAATGCAAAACAAAACACAAAGAATCACTCTCAAGCAACATCAGAGAGTGATGCTTCTAATAATCCTAGAAAGAACCTTTCTAGGAAGGGAGAATACTATAATAACACCTCTTAGAAGCATAGATTTGTAGGTCCTAGTTAGTCCTTGGGTAATATTCCTGAGAATGAAATTAATGAACCTTGGAATCTCGAGTCTAACATCATGGGTTATTTTGAGGATATATTTAACCCTAGACTAAAGAATATATATCAAGAAATGGGGGAAGAATCCTCTTATTTCAAAGGTACCCCTTATGAACGGGTTTAATACCAAAAGGGAGATAGTATGATGAATATCTATGATTCTTCCAGATCTGATACTGAAGAAGTCCTCACAAATAATGACCTTTTGAATAGGGAATTAGATGAACTATTGCTTAACAAGCAGAAGAATAATGAGGCTAGAGAGGAACAAATTATAAATGCCATCACTGAAAAAGAAAATTTGAAGAAGCGAGTTGCTCAATTAAAATTGGCAGCTCAGGGTGCAAATGAGGGATTTCATGGTTTGAATAAAGAACTTTTTGGAGGCAAGTAATTAATTATGAAATTCAAAATCCTCCTAAGTCTCAAATATCTACACAAAATATGTCAACAACTAATGCTAGACAAACAAAGGTTGATAAAGGAAAGCTCACTGACATCAAATTTTCTGAACCTAAGGTTGAAGAGGGTATATCTTAGGATATGTTCTGACTTGATATGGAATTGGAAAGGGCTAGAAAGGCCAAATATGGTATTGCAAAAAATTTGGAAAAGGCAGAATTAGAAGCTACTGCTGCAGAGATGAAAAGAAATATTGCTTTCTTAAGTTCTCCAGTTTATACCAATTTAAAAATGATACCAGTATAGTCACTCAAGCCATTCCTATAAACACCTCTAATATTTGGAATACTAGTGGTAATAAAAATACCTTAACAGATGGTGTAGCTCAAGGAGTTGCATCACAACTAGGAGGGAGTGGATTGAACAATGCTGGCGGTCAAAAAAATGTAGGCATTGGTAATATTGGCCAACATATTGGTACTAATTTTTAGAGAAGACCTATCCATTTGGAGAGATATAGGAAACTATTTTTTGATGGTATCCCTGGCCAACCAAACCCTATCCCTAATGAGGTAAGAGATAACATTCCCAAATTTAGTGGGAATAATGCTATAACTGGTGAGGAGCATCTATAAGTTTTTTACAAACATAATGAATGATTATGAGATTGGAGATGAAGATGTTGTGATGAAATTGTTTGTGCAATCCCTAATTGAGGATGCAAGAGACTAGTAGCAAGGTTTTCCTATTAAAAATTTCAAAGAACAGTTTGGTGACAAAATAAATTATGGTTTCATGTTGAATGAATTCAACAGTTTGAAATTTTTTACCAATGAAGGCATTGCTGAATTTAATGTAAGATTTCAAAAGGCCATGTATAATGTGTTCCAAGTATTGAGATTGGATGAAAATGTATGTGCCACCACATGCTGTAATGCTTTAGATGGGAAGACAACTTATTTTCTCAGAGATAAAGACCCTCAAACCATGAGAGAAGCATTTAAGTTGGCCATAAATATAGAAAGAAATAGAAGAGCTTCTGGAAAGCTTGGAAAATGGGATGACAGTAGACTCTGGAAAGAGTCAATAACACTGTAAAATAAAAATCCCAAAGAAGAAGATAAAATAGATACATCGGTAAGTGTAGTGAAAGATCTTGCTGCTAAGGTAGACAACAATGAAAATGGGTTTCAAAATAATAGGCCACAATATAAAAGGCAAGATAAGCCTTACAGATTGCAAGATTTTATTTATAAAACTCAATAGAAGGATGGAAAACCTGTGATAGAAGAACAAAATGATCCTAAGAACAAATATATCATTGATCCATTGAAAAACAACAATGCATATAATGTGGAAAATACTCCCTGGTGCATGGCCTGCAATATGCCTCATCCCCCTTATCAATGTGTAGTAGCTCAGGGCATGGTGGAGCCACGTGAAATATTGGATCACAAGAAAGCCAAATGAGAAAAAAACTACAATAAACATGTGTGCACTTACTATTGAAGATGATAATGGCAGCTCAAAAGAAGAGCCAGAGGAAAATATACCAATTAGAGTAAATGTTACAAATACTAAGTTAGAACATCTTCAATTTGGAATGCCTAATGCTGAAGAGATAAGGTTTCTTACTATTTTTGTTGTAACACATGCAAGAAGCTCATATAAGCTTATAAACTGAAAGGTTGATCAAAGTGGGAGATAGCCTAGTTCACTTATTATCATAGAAGACATAAATGAATAATCTACACCTGATATGGAGAAAATAAAAAAGGAAGAAACAGAAAAGGATGACCCTAAGGACACTCTGGTTAAGGAAAATAAAGCTGCCCCTCCTCATGAACAAAAGAAAAGACAATTGAAGGAGACTAAAGTTAAAATATCTTTTGACAATGTCATGAGTTTCCCAACTTTTGACATGAAGCAAGCTTTATCTCAAATGAAAGTCTCTATCCCTTTACTTGATATGTTTAAAATCAAAGAGCATAGAGAAGCAACCTTTTCATTATTATCTGATTTTCCTTGTATGCATGATAATATTTATTTAAATGATGAATTAAAAGGGAAGAAAGAAGAGAAGGGTGGAATCCCAATCTGTCTAGGAAATGTAATTATCCAAGATCCATATCAGATTGATCCTTTTTTATGTAACACTGCTCATAGATAATATGCTTCTAAAAAATTGTATGACAGACTCAGGAGTTGGTGCTAATGTGATGACTTACACTTTCATGAAACAATTGGGTCTAGAGGTGGATACTGCTTGTGGTAAATGTTATGCCATGGACAACAAGGAAGTACCTGTAGTAGGAAATCTACAAGGACTAGAGGTAAAACTTGTTGCTTACCCTGAAGAAACTTTTAAAATAGATGTTTTGGTTGTGGATTCACCACCTCATTATGCGATGCTTTTATAAAGACAATGTGTTGTAGATATTGGAGGACATGTACAATTGGATTTGTCCTTTTCTACTATTTCTATTAATGGGAAAGAAGAAAAACTATTAAGGGAGCCCATATCTCCTATTTATGTTGAGAAAATTTAACCAAACATGTTGAATTGCTTTGTAGATGTAGATATGCATAATTTCAAAGTTGAAAAGATTCAACCATAATTGAAAAACATAGATCCCATAATAGAAGAATTATAATTACAACAACATGGACTATGGAAAATTTATTTTGATAGAGCATGCTCTAGAGAAGGATCAGGACCTGGTGTGCTATTTGTCTCTCCATCGGGTATTACTTTTAAATACTCATTTTTGTTGTCCTTTTAGTGCATAAACAATAGAACTGAATATGAGGCATTTTTGTTGGGATTAGAAATAGCTATCAAGTATGGCATTAAGTTATTAAGATTTTTTGGTGATTGAGAGCTAGCCATATCCTAAATTAGATCAAAATATGCTGCTAAAAATGATAGGCTAAAATAATACAAGCATGCTGTATGGGATATCATTGAATTCTTTGATTCATTTTCCATTGATTGGATAGAGATATCTAAGAATATCATGGCAGATTTTTTGGCTAATGTGGCCTTGAAAAATGATGATCTAATGCTAGCAGGAGTATCTATTGTGGAAACCAAGAATAGGCCTGCCATTCCTGATAATGTATATAATTGGTAAGTCTTTGAAAGTAATGAAGATATCCTTAATTTCATTCAATGTGTTGATAATTATGAAGGGCAAGTTATTGACTGTAATAATTTGATAGAGATTATTGATGGGAAAGAAACCATATTTGGAAAATGAAATTCAGCAATTGCAAACAAATGAAATCCCTAAAGGAATAATTCAATTGGAGGGATTGTTTACTGATAATGATAGCCACATGTGCCAAAAGTCTACATCCAGATTGGATAAATTTGAGGAGGTAAACTTGGGATCAGAGTGTGGTCCTAAGATTATATATATTGGAAAGAAGTTGGCTTCTCATGTGAGAGAAAATTTGATTAGCTTTCTGAAAATATTCAAACATGTTTTTGCTTTATCTTATGAAGACCTTAAAGCTTATAGGGAAGATCTATTTTAGCATGAAATTCCATTAAAAATTATATTAATCCTTTTAGACAAAAATAGAGGCCAATCAATCCTTTGCTGGCCCCAAAGATGCAGCAAGAAATGACAAAGCTCAAAGAGGCTGGGATAATAAAACCAATGAGACATTCCTCTTGGGTGTCCAATTTAGTCCCAGTAAGAAATAAAAATGGAGACATTAGGCTATGTGTTGATTTCAGAAACCTCAATGTAGCTTCTCTAAAAGATAATTATTCTTTTCCTAACATGGAGGTGATGCTACAAAGGGTTACTGGTTGTAATTTTCTATCTATGATGGATGGTTTTTCTGGTTATAATCAGGTGCTTGTTCAAGAGTCTGAACAATTTAAAAAAACATTCACTACCCCATGCGGTACTTATGTCTATGTCAGAATGCCATTTGGCCTGATGAATGTGGGAGCTACTTTCCAAAGAGCCATGGATGTGGCTTTTAAAGAGTTTATAAATATAATTATGGTGGTGTATCAAGATGATTTGACTGCATATTCCCAAAAGATTGATGATCATTGTAAGCACTTGGAAAACAATTTTACTAAAGAATTGGAGTATGGGATTTCATTAAATCCAAAGAAATTTCACTTTGTTGTGACAGAAGGTAAATTATTGTCGCATATAGTGTCCAAAGAAGGTGTCAGGATTGATCCTGAAAGAGTAGAAGCCATTAAAAAAGTCTTAATCCCAAAAAAATATCAAAGGTGTTCAATCTTTCCTTGGGAAAGTAAATTTTGTAGGGAGGTTCATTGCAAACTTTGTTGAGATAGTGAAGCCCATTATTAAATTAGTAAAGAAAAATGCTAAGTTTGAATGGGATAAGGATGCCCAGTCAGCTTTTGATGAGATAAAAGTAGTTATTCAGCAAGCACTTGTATTAAGATCTCCACATTATGAAAATCCTTTTTCTATATTTTCTTTTCCTTCATTCCATACAATTTCCGCAATACTTTTGCAGAAGGATGATGAAGGTTTTGATCATCCCATAGAATTTTTTAGTAAGTCTCTATAAGCAGCAGAACTTAATCATGAGATAATGGAAAAACAAGCATATGCATTGGTCAAAGAAGTCAAGATTTTTAGACCTTATTTAGTTTGTGCAAAAATAACTACTTATGTGCCAC
>MU227281.1:362611-380661 GCA_018584345.1 Thuja plicata
TCAAAGGTATGTCTTGATACAAGGTGATTTATTTTGGAAGAATAGGGATGGAATTTTATTATTCTATCTGGATGAATTACAATCTAAAAGAGTCTTGAATGAAATGCATAATGGTGTGTGTGGGGGGCATTATTCTGCCAAGACCACAGCTCACAAAATAATCAGAGCTGGATTATATTGGCCATGTCTTTTCATAGATACTCACAAGTTTATACAGAGGTGTGAACCCTGCCAGGGGCTTTCTTCTAAAATGAAATTTTCAGGACCTCTGCCTTTAAATCCTATGACTGTTGAAGCACCTTTTTCCCAACGGGGTCTTGATTTTATTGGTGAATTCATAGAAAAATCTAGTGGGGGTGATAGATGTATTCTTGTGGCTACAGACTATTTCACAAAATGGATAGAGGCAGTTCCATCAAAAAGGGCTACCAGCAAGGTGGTAATGAATTTCTTAATGGATAATATTTTGACAAAATTTGGTGTGCCCACTAAGTTAATCATGGACAATGCCATGTCTTTTAGGTCTGAGGAGTTTAAGGATTTCTGTGAAGACTATGGCATTATTGTATCTTATTCCTCACCATATCATCCTCAAGAAAAGGGAAAAGCTGAGTCCAACAACAAAAGCATCATGAAAATCATTAAGAGGATTTTGGAGAAAAATAAAAAGTCTTGGCATTCAGAACTGAAGTTAGCGCTTTTGGCTGATAGGGTAGCAGTGAAAAGAGCAATAGGGGTGTCCCCTTTTGAAATGGTCTATGGAACTTAGGAAAGATTGCATTTAAATAATTTGTTACCTGTGTACAAACTTCTGTAAGAAGAGGAGTTTGAAGAACAAGAACCAATGATGGAGAGGATAGATCAATTGGTGGAACTAGAAGAGATAAGAGCAGAGGCTCACAAAAGAAAAATAAAACTCCAACACCAGTCTAAGTACCTATTTGATAAAAGAGCAACTAAAAGAAATTTCAGATAAATGATATGGTTCTGTAGTGGAATGCAAGAAAAGAGGATAAGGGGAAATATGGTAAATTTGAATCATTGTGGATGGGCCCATTTGTAGTCCAGGAGTTTCATTGTCAAGATTCTTAGTTTTTGGAAGACCCTAATAGTGAGTTACAGGAATTTACAGTGCACGGACACTTCCTGAAACATTATTTCTCATAAATTTCTTATTTCCATGCATAGTAGATTAGATTTCCCTACTTTAGTGTAGTTTTTGTGTGTGCATGTATATTTTTGTTTTAGTTTGTTGTCTATCTCCCATATTTTTGGCTTCTAATGTCAATTTTGCAATTAACTTTCCCCAATCAAAGCCATTGTTAGCACTGCATATTAAAAAAATTTCAAATTTGAAGATTTGGATGTTTCCCTGCGTGTTTTGGTTCAAAATCCATGTCCCTTCATGCAAAAAGGTCAAGTTGTGGTTAGGTCTTCAAAATGCCTTATTTCAAGTTTTTGTCGCACACTTGTGCTGATGTTTTAATGCATTTTCTAAGTCTGCGGGTGAGTGATGAATCATTTTGGAATGAATCCCGTAGTCGCAGTCATATATTGTTAAGTAAACTTAGCTATGCAAGTGAGTGACTTGGTTGTTAAATTGTGTTAATCATGCAGTCATGATGTAATTTTGAATTTGTGTTGTTAGTTTGTGGCTAAGCGAGTTGGAAGCATTTGGTATGTAGCTCACTCGTGAGGGATTAAGTTTTGTGTTGAAAGGTACAGCGAGTGAGCGATGAGTTAAGTTTTTGGGTATCACATAATTGCGGTGATTTTATGTCTCTATATTTTGGTCTGCGACTGAGCGAGTGATGTAAAAGAGGTTTAGTCGCTCACCTAGGCTAGGTTTTTGTGCATATCATTTGAGCCCATGAGTGTGTGAGGACTTTAGATTTTTAGTACTGCTCACTCACACAAGTCTTAACTATTGTATTTTTTGCAGTACAAGTGAGATATTGATTGTGCTTTGATCATAAGATGGTTCTTGTCGCTCAGTTACACAAAAATTATTCAGTATTTTAAAGTGTGATAGTGTGTAACTAAGATATCAGTTTTGTTCCCGCTCACTCGCCAATGATTTGTAGTTTGAAATGATGAGCTCGCAAGTGCACGATGAAAGAAAGAAAAAGCTATCGCCCACTCGCCCATAAATAAATTAAAGTGAAAAGATACTAGTTGGTGTGAGATTAAGAAAACATGTTGGCCTCTTCTCAGTCGCAGATAATATGTTGGTTAAGTTTTCAAGCCCATGAGTGCGCGATGAAGAAAATTGAAAGTTGTTTCTCATGAAGAAAGTTAATTCAAAAGGGGTCAGTGAGTGAAAGATTAATGAGTTATAAAGATTGTGAGAAGGTACTCGCTCAATTATGCAGGATTCGTTCATAAAGAAATTTCAATAGTGAGTATGCAACTGTTATAGAAAAGGATCATCGCTCACTCATTAATGTTTATAAGATGAAATATTTTTCAATGTGAGTAAGTGACCAAGTAAAATGCATAATGAAAATGGTCATCTCTCACCCATAGAGGTATAAAAACAAATCAAAAAGGCATAGTGATTGTGAGACCAAAAAATAATGCATGATTGTTTTGAAAACTGCTCACACGCTTAGTTATAAGCATGATAAGTTAGAGGTCAGTGGGTGTGCGACCAAGAAATGATTGAGCAATGAATGTGCACTTTCTCACTCGCAAGGCTTCAAAGAAAGTAAAGTTTTGAGTGGCAAGTCTGCAATTGATAAAAGGAAAAGTGATGCCGCTCACTCGTGTAGGTATAAGGGCAAAGGATAAAGAGGTAGTGAGCATGCGACCACCAAATGATGAAGTTTCCAGTTAGGTCATCGCTTATTCGCGGAGGATAGGAACCAAAACCAAAACAACAAGGACAATTTTGAATGTAAGTAAGGTACAATTTTGAATGTAAGAAAGGTATAGTGGGTTGGCGACAAGTTTACCAGTGGCTCATTTTAGGCTTATGAGTACAAAAATACAAAAAGGTGTGTACTCTTTTCTAGCAGGGATCAAACAATGCAAATTAATGGCAACATTAGTTATAGAGAGATTATTGCATGACACTGAAAGTGAAAGAATTTTGCATTCAAGTGGACAAGATGTCGATTAGATGGCTATAAAAATGAATGATTGAGCTTGATTCTTTACAATTCTCATTTATGCATTCTAAGATTTTTACTGAGATCAATAGAGCTTGTTTTTTTGAGATTGAAATTTTAAAAGGAAAGATGAGTCAAGCTACTACCAGTCTAGCCTCGCAGGGGTCTGAGAAGAAGAAATTTATAGCAAAGAGATATGCAGAGGAATTTGCTGAGTTGCTACCCAGAACTTTGAATACAAACAATGCAAACTGGGATGAGTGGAAAGATAGATGGTGCCAATATAGAAACTTGGTCACTCCAAACTACTTTGTTAATACTCTGTTCCATTATTTCTGGAATAATAGGGTTAAAGCAGTTACCATTTGCAATATGTGGGAATTGAATATGAAAAAATTAATTGTGCCTGATGTTTACATTGAAATAGGCCTTATTAAGGAACTTGCTAAGAATTATTTCCCAGTAGCTAGGGTAATCGGGAAGAAAAATAAAGAGACCCTAGTTTCCATAGATAGGAGATTAGTGGAAGAAGTCTTTGGGATCACTGGTGCATTGTGCGTAGAAATTGATTAGGAAAAAATTCAGGCAAATTACAAGAAGATAGAAAAATTGATTAAGAAATATGAAATGCCCAAATTCATCCCCACGATAGATAGGAACCTGCTAAAAATCCCAAACAATCTTACATTGCCTTTTGAATTATCTCTCTTTCACCATTACATAAAGTGCATAGTATATGGTTTGAACGGAGTACTAGGTTTTGATGGAGATTCTACAGTGTCCTAGGATGTGCTCATGATGGACATGAATATCTAGCACCTGGAGGTCAATACTGATTAAGACTATGTGGGATACATATTTGAAGCTATACATGCGGCATTGGTGGAAATTCAGTCAGATGCTCTTGTGCCAACCGTTAAGCATTATTCTCATTTGATGTATATGATTCTATATTTTAACTAGGAATCTATGGATAAAGATCATGAATTGTCTTTTTTAGAGTATGGTGTCAATGTGCCAATCCAAAGATGGACCCAGGTATGGGATAGTTCATCCATGAATTCATCTTTTGTATTCTTTTTTAATTGGATTATGGATCCAATTTTTGATTTATTAGGGACAAATATGTAGAGGTTTCTACTTGAGGTTAGAAAATTCTTAAGACCTTGGGAATTTGTTCCAAATTGGCCAATTACTCACAATTGGGGTGATTTTTTCATCTTTGACTATATTAATTTTATCAGGGTGTATGGTTATACACAACCACCTCACATCCTGCCTAAGTTTGTTCCTCTTAGGGTTTCATTTATAGATTTTATTTGGAAAATCACCTAGGTTGATAAAGACTTTTTAGAGGGACATAGAAAGGGTACTTTTATCCCTAGATTATGGGTGGGTTTTGATTTTTCCATTTGGAAAAGATTTTTTGACCTGATTAATGACTTCTTGAAGCAATATAGAATGTCTCCAGCAGTTGCTAGGTTCTGTGATCTAGAACAGTTTATACAAATAACTCTGAAAGGTATGACTCCTTGGAAAAAAATTAGAGATCATGAGCCACTGGATGAAAAATATATTGTGAGAAAAAAATTAGATAAGCATGAAGTCCAGGAGAGGAAAGGGAAGTGGAAAGATCTTCTCAGGGCAGAAGCTGATTGGAAAGAGTCAGACAAATTTTTTTTTGGTTTTTTCCCTATCCTCCCATACTTGAAGAGAATGGAGGAAATGCTCAAGTGTTATGACACTTTGATGGCATAGGTACCATAGTTTAGTGCCAAGGATGTACAGTCTTAAGGGTCCCAAATTTTTTTTGCGTTTCATGACCTGAAACATCAAGAACAACAAGAGGAAGAGCACCAAGAAGAAGAGGAATCTGGTGAGGAAGATGGTGAGGAAGCTACCTCTGCCAGAGACCAACTCAAGAAAAAATAGAAGACAAAGAACAAGATGGTGCAGGACAGGAAGAGTATGGAAAAGGTTGTGATAACAAAGCATGGCAAATATTTCAGGAAGCTAAAAAGGCTATTGCAAAAGGAGTCACAAGCTGAAGGCTATGGGCACAATCAAATGGTTTTGGTTGGAAAAGATGATGAGAGAGTAATGATAGCCAATGAATTCATTAAAGATGATGAATTTATAAAGTCTAAAGAATTCAAGACTTTCTTGATCAAGTTAAAACAAAAGGACTTGAGACAAAGTTTAACCACAGGTGAAGAACATGTAGATAAAAATGAAGAGATTATGAAAACACTCCAAGTTTATGATCCTGAGAGTGAATTCATTTCTCCTTCGATGATACAATGATTCATCAGAGGTAAATCACCAACTAACGTCCAACTATTTAGTTTGGTTTGTTTTAGACCAATTGCAGCCAATGAGTCAGCAACCGAGTTTCCCTCTCTGTAGGTATGGCCTATAGACATATGTTGGAAGCTCTCAAGAAGCTCATAGATCTCCAAAATGATAGGTCTAGTCTGCCACCTCGCACTAGCTCCACTCTTGACTACCTCTATTATTACTTTGGAATCCCCCTCGATTTCTAGCTGTCTGAAGTTCATCTATTTTGCAAGTTTAATCCCCCAGAGAAGAGCAGTCCCTTCCACCTAGGTGACAGTACAGTTATTGATTGGTCTCGCATAAGCCAGAAGGAAAGTGCCATGGTGGTCTCTCAGCACTCCTCCCCCACTGTGCCCAAGGTTGTTAACTGCCCTGTCAAAGTTTAATTTTATCATGCCTCTAGGAGGGGCAGTCCATTTGGTAGCTTTTCTGGCAGTCTTTTTAGTATTTTCAAACCTGGAGAACCCACTCAGGAGGTTCCAGCATTTCTCTATCTTAGCTTCCCAGGCAACAGGAGGGATGGATGGGAGCTTCCATTTAGCCATCCTGGCATTTTCACTCAGAAGCTTAGTTTCAATAAGGAGAAAGGTTTCAGGATAGATGCCTATCTCCCTGAATATCCTGTTGTTTCTTTCCTTCCAGATGAACCAGCATATGTGCAGAGGAAGCATACGCCAGAGGAGTTGGAGCAGAGGGTGGTTTGAGGGGGATCTCTAGTTAATGAATTGGTGCACCTCGCCACCCAGGACCCACGAGATACCCAATCTGTCATAAATTCCTTGCCACATGCTGGTAGCATAGTCACAATGGATGAAGAGGTGATTTATTGTCTCTTCCGCCTTCTCACATAGGACACATCTATTTTCCATTGAGAAGCCTCTTTTAGTAAGATTATCTTGGGTTAGGATCTTAGCGTGCATTAGGGTCCACCAAAAAAAGTTTATTTTAGGTGTGAGTTGGGGGATCCACACCTTCTTCCAGTCCCCTGGGTTGCTCTCCTCCTTAAGAAGCAGGTTATAAGAATAACTAACTGTGAAAGCACTAGTCTAGGTGGGGGTCCAAATAATAGAGTCATCAAACTCAAAAATTCTGATACTAGTCAGGATGTCCATAAGCTCCTTTGCTAAGTGTTGCAGATCTAGTTCATCCCTTAATTGATTGGGTAAATCAGCCCAAACTCTTCCATTGGTGTAGTTGGAAGCTCTAAAACCCAAGGTAGGTCGAAGGTAGTCCATAATTGGTTTGAATTTATGACCCAGGTGAGGTTGGTTCATGATCCAATGGTCATTCCAGAATATGATGGACCTACCATTACCAATTTGCCAAAAAGCCCCTCTGGATAGGAGGGGCTTACACTTGCAGATGTTTATCCAGAGTTTGGATCCACTAGGGAGGTCACTGTTATGGAACATCGTTCTGTAGGGGTGGCTTTGAAGATATTTGGTATCCATTATTCTACACCAATCTGCTTTTCCCTCAATGAGATTCCAAGCCACCTTAGTAGTAAGGTCCTTGTTCATCAGACCAATTTTTCTAAGGCCAAGACCTCCCAATCTTTTCAGGAGGAAGACAGTGTCCCAGTTGACAAGCAAAATCCTCTTTTTTTCTTCAGTCCCTACCCACAGAAAGGTTCTCTAAATTTTTTCCAATTTTTTGGCTATATTGCTTCTGATTTTGAAGAGGGATAGGAAGTAGACCAGGATCCCCTGGAGGGTAGAAGCAACCAATTGAAGTTTGCCAGCATTTCTTAAAATCTTTCCTTTCCAGCCAGCGAGTTTCCTCTGGGTTCTATCCAGGATAGAGTCCCAAAATTTAAGGGATACCTCTTTGACCGTGAGGGGAAGGCCAAGGTAAGTAGAAGGGAGCGAGGCTTCCAAGCATCCCAGAATTCACAGCACCTTATTTTGTAAGTCCACTGGAGTATTGAAGAAGAATAGCTAGCTTTTTTGATAGTTAATACATTGAACCGAAGCCCAAGCATAACAATCCAAAGTTTGTTTCCATTGCCTGGCCTCAATAACAAAAGAATACCCAAAGAGGAAAGTGTCATCCACAAATTGTTCCAACACCACCTGAGGGTGAGTGGAAGAAGGTTTGATGCCTTTTATCTTTCCTGTAGCCGATAGCATACGCATAGTCCTACTAAGCACATCAGCCACCATGATAAAGAGGTAAGGAGAGAGAGGGTCTCCCTATCTAAGACCTTTCTTAGGGGTAAAATGTCCACCCAGGGATCCATTAGTTAGGACAAAAAAGCTAACAGTTTGGGTACACTCTTTTATAATTCGGATAATGTTTTCATTAAAGCCCATTTTAGCAAGAATTTTGAGCAGAAAGGACCAATTAACTTTGTCATAAGATTTGGAAATATCTAGTTTAAAGGCCATACCTGATGCTCTGCATTTGTCCATAGAGTGGATAATTTCATGAGTGGCAATGGCCACGTCCAGTATCTATCTACCTAGTACAAAACCTTTCTGGGTGTTGCAGATAATCTTGTCAAGGAGAGGCTTGATTCTGCCAATCAGGATCTTGGTGAGGATCTTGTAGAAGGTATTACAGAGGCTAATGAGTTTGAAATACATCATAGAAGTAGGGTTTTCATTGAAGTAGGGTTGTCATTCTTAGGGACAAGTACAATGTAAGTTTGATTATGCTTTCTAAGAAGACGCCCAGTCCTAAAGAAATCTCTGGCAGCTCTAGTAACATCATTTCCCACAATCTCCCAGTACTCTTGAAAGAAAGTAGGGGGAATTTGTCCAGTCCAGGGGCTTTGTAAGCTCCCATAGTGAAAACTTCCTTCTTAACCTCTTCTTCTGAAACCTGCGTCATGAGCATGTCATTATCTCCTAGGGTAATAGCACTTTGGATGTGATCTAGGAGCTGGTTTTGGATGTGTTCTGGGTAGTCAGGACCCCTTTCTGAGTACAGGTCCATAAAGTAATTAACTGCAACCTAGTTAATTTTATCCTTTTCCTTTACTTCATTCCCACCCTCATCTAGGAGAGAGGAGATGGTATTTCTCTTCTTATGGATGCTAGCAGACATGTGGAAGAAGGTCGTGTTCCTGTCCCCTTCAGCAAGCCACTGAATTCTGGATCTTTGCTTCCAGTAAATTTCTTCTCTTTTCAAGGTGTCCTGCCACTTGTGTCTAGTCCTCTCCTCCTCCCTTTGGATCTGAGGCGGGAAGCTTCCGGATGAAAGTTGAGGCTGGAGGGAAATGAGGGTTTCAGAGGGATCGATTTTCTTTAAAATCAATGAATTTTGAGTTATAAATTAATTTTTTTATATATTGTAAGAAATTAGTTAATTAATTTTTTTGTTGATCCTCCAAAGTAGTATATAAAATATAATAAACTCAAATATCAATAATATAAATTTATAAAAAAAAATGAGGGAAAAAGTTGAGGTCAAGTATTTTAATGGTTGTGCGGACTATTGTTCATGATCTTTAGTATATTTTGTGGATAATCGATAGAAAATATTCAATTCACATGATCAAATAAAAAATAAAGTTCATAAGATTTACAAAATTTGATGGAAGAGAAGAAATTATGGATAATCATTCAAATACATAAATATTGCAATTCAGGGTACTTTGAGTCATTATGGTGGGATAATTTATTATTTTATCTTGAGCATAGGTAACTTGTCGTAACATATTTTACGATCTATCTTATGTATGAGGAATGCGATTCAAAGGTAGAAGTGTGAGAGTGGAGCTAAGGAATGGATGTGCAAAAGAAAAGTATTATATATTTTTGTTCAAAATTTTAAGCTTAAAAGATACATATTTAAAGACAATATATTGGTGATAAAAACCATGTGCTTAAAGGATGCATATTATGAAACAATGTGAGGCTAACTAGAAGTCTAGACTTAAAATAAATATTGTTTAAAAAAATGTGTTACTATTCAAGAGTTTGAACCTTAAGAAATATATTTAGAAGATTGAGGGTTGTTGATTATTTTTCAATAGATTCTTCTCCAATATAATCTAAGGTTTATGTTGTTGCATGATAATGTTTTTTTTGGTACATCTTTTTATATGTTGTCTTGAGATAGAGAGTTTCTATTGTACAAGTATTTTATATCTTGGAATAAGGTACTGAGCTTTAGTTGTGAAATTTTAATAGTTTTAATACATATTAAAGTCATAATAGTTAATTAAATTCTCCTCATGATTTTCCCATCCACGGATTTTGTACATAAATATATTGTTCATGTGTTGATCTTGTTTTTCTTTCATTGGATCAATAAGGATAATTTCTTATGATGCTCTGAAGTTGTTCAACATTTAAATGGAAGTTTTTATTATGGTCTAGATTTAATTATTCCCCCTCTTAGTCATCGTGTATTTTCAACAATTGGTATTAAAGTTTGTTACATTATTTTAAAGCTTAAAAACTCAAGGGAGATCTAGTATGGTGCAAGTTTTATGTTTTAAAGTTCTCAGGTTTGAAGGTATAAATTATTCTTATTGGAAGGAGTGCATGAAGTTTCATTCAAAATCTCTAATAATATGGTTATGATAAAGTATTCAAAAAGGTATAATGCATCGTATATTCATCTATGGGAGATGCACCAATATTAAGCCAATCCATCATTGTTGTTGGGCCTAACCTTGGAATGTAGCCATTTGAAGATTTTGAAGATAATAAAGAAAGTTCCCATTATTCACATATTTTTTGAGTTTTTTCATCAATCCTTTCAACATTTCTACATTTAAGTGTGATGTATTTGACAATATAGATTAGTGAATTAATCCAATTCCTATTCTAGGTTGTCAAGTAGAACCTTTTGCAGAATTTGTATGTTTGTTTACAGATTATTACTGTTTGTGGTACAAACCCTAATAGTGAGTTTTAGGTCAACCTATATGTTGAATAGTAAATGTTACTATAAATCTTAGTAGTGTGTGTCTTGTGGATGCTGATTTGAATTTCTGATAAGTCTGAATCCAGTTTTGGTGTATCACCTTCTAGTTTATTTACTCAGTTTTAGAAACCAGCCTAGAATCTGGATATTCCTTCTTAATCAAAGTCCAACCACAACTTAGGAAGGTTTCCATTGTTACCATGAGATATTAGCATGCCCTAATGTCTAAGTTAGGGTGATATTTCAAGGCCTTAATAGTTTTTGGCATGCCCGGTGGAACAAAAGGTCATAGTTTTCATAGTTTTTGTTGGTTTTGATATGCATCTAGTAGGTTGCAGACCTTTGGGAGGTCATTGTTTTGCATATCTCGTGACTCTTAGTTCATATCTACTAGTTTTAGGCAGATTTAGCACCTCAAATGGATTAATATCCTCCATTTCATGAAAGCATTCCTCCATTCTCTAAATACCAATCGTATTAAGACAACCATGCTATTGTTTTATGCTAGAATTTGAAGGACAACCTTCATCCCATGCTTATCACCCTCCAACCTAGCATCAATTTTCTTTGCAGCATGCCTATCAGCAACCACAAGGGAGTTTCTTTCTTGATTCTCAGAATTATCCCCAGCATGTTAGAAACATAAGCCTTCATGATATTTCAACAAACTTTCAAGAACAACAAAGATCTGTTAAATGAGAAAAAGAATTGAAGATTCAGCAAGAAGAGCTATCTTATCAATCTCTCATGCACCAGCAAGAGATGGGGGCTCAAAGGTATGAGAAGGAGTTTTTTCTAAGCAGGTTGTAGATAAAGAGGAGAAAATGAGGTAGTTAATAGAAAGATTACAAGAACTAGAAGCTCAAGCACCTTCTTGTGCCCTAAGTCAGCCTATAGTCCAAGAGGGTTCCAAGCTTAAGATTCCAAGTTTGAAGGGTTATGAACCTGCAAGGGAAATAGGGAAGCCCCTGCAAGAGCCCTTGAGTGAGAATGGTCAACTATCCCACTTTATTGATTCTCAATTTGAACCAAATGACCAAAATTCTAAGTTACCATCGAAACCTTCATGGACTAATAATCATGGCTTTCATATGCCAAATCTTGCCAAGGTTACCCTATGTGAGCTATCTCAAGATCAGGGAGCTGAAAAGGAGGTTATTAGTTCAAATCTGATAAAATAAGTAGCAAAATCTCAAGAACAAAGCCAGTTGAGATAGGAGGTACCAAATTTATTTCTGGAGCTACTTTCATATTTTGAGTAGGATAGTGAACATGCTCCATCATTGGTTGCATGAGATTATTTTGAGCAAGAAGAGATAGTTGTGCTCCTCTTTAATGAGTTACCATCCTTTTTTGATCAAGATGAGGAAGATTTGATTCAAGTCACATAAACACAACCCCTAGAGGTGCATGATAAGGAAGCTAACAAAAGCCTAGATGATTATTTTGACAACATTATTGAAGATTTATGTGAGAGACTTCTTGTCGAGAGGTCATAATATGTGCCTATTGAAGTGTTCTCTTATTTGGAGAACATTCTTTCAAAAGATTATGTGCAGGAATGCAAGCTAGAACCAAGTGCTCATGATTTTCTATCAGTTAATAGTTTTGATGAGCTCCTACCCAACTTGACAGAAGATGATGGTAATTTGACCATGGAGGAGGAGTTGACATGGATGTTAATAATGCAATAAAACTATGAGGACTCGGAGACAATAAAGGAAAGTAAAAAAATCAGCAAGGAAAGCTCTAGGTTCATATCTTCAAGAGGCTACCCAATCCGCTATCTAGCCCTGTTGGAGCAAAGTGAGGAGGCATCATTTATATCAGCACCTGATTATGAGGATGTTTATAAGGAAGACCAAGTGGAACATGTTGATTCAGATTTCTCCCATTAGTAGAGTGAAGTAAGTCAAAATACTTTATCTCTTCATGAAATGTTGCATGAGCTGGTTAAATGTGTTTCATTTTTTAGTCTTCCTGTGTTTTCCTATAAGCATGTTCATCATTGCAATTTGAGGAGGAAAGGAAAATATTTTAGTGAACCGGTAAATGGTTTTGTTTAGTATGTTTTGTTTCTGGTTAGGCCAGGGTTTAAGTCAAATTTATTTTTAGCTTTCCCAGTTTTCAATAAGTTTTCAAGATTGAAGGTTTGATAGGGTTGCAAAGGAATAGTTTCACTAAATTAAGGTTGGCTATCAGTAGTAAAAATTAGGGAAAAGCATGCTTTTAAGTTGTTGTCAATATCTACAAACACAAGAAAATCCTTGCTTGAATTATAAGGAATACATTTACAATTTGTGATAATGAAGTTTTTTCTTCAGTATCACCAATCATAAACATACACGCAATCACTGACAAAGGGTTTTCTGATATACATAGTCTATGTTTAAGGTTTGAATCAGATGATTAATAGACTTGTTACCCAAAATAACAACATACAAAAGAAAAAACACAAATAGGAAAAAATTGCATTTTTAGGGGTCAAATTAACATTATCCTTCAGGTACTGTTGATTAACATTTCATAATTGCATTGTATTGATCACATTTCTGAATTTCAAAATTTTAATTGATCAATTACATTGTGCATTCAAACTAAATGTAATATACAAAGTGTCTTTTCATATTTCACATTTCATGTCAATCACAAGAGTACATTTGTAGAATAGAAAGAATGATAGAAGTATGGAGTAGGGTCTCATGCATTGCCTTGTTGTGTGTTGGTTTTCTGTTGGTTGTTTGTTAGGTCCTAGGTCTCCAAGTCCAGGTCTTCATCTTCAACAAGTCTTTAGGGTTTTACCTACATCATGAGAGAGAAAATGGTGTTAGATCCACCTGGATCTAAGCAATTCATGAGACACAAAAAACATACAATCAATTCTTCTAATGTTTCATATCAATTCGAAAAATTCAATGTAACAAAGAAATGTGCATCCACTCTAAGTGAAAGCTAGTATTAAAGGGACTTGTTCAAAGCATGAAACCTTTTACTATTAATGATCATTTTGATGTATGTTGTTTTAATTTTTTGAAACCAAATATCTGAATGGAAGGGACTTAGTATTTTTATCGAAGAAACCTTTTTTCAGAATTAGGTCAACATGTTAGTTTAACAAACAAAAACAAGCCAAACAACATTCACGAATGAGTGCCATCTCAGATAATACTCACATACAAAAATTAATTGGTTAATTTTGTTTGCTGACCTAACAGATTGATTGGTGATATGTGTGCAATAGATGAAAAAGTAACCAAGTACATATAACAAGAGAAATGCAGTAAGTGTTACGAGCCCATGCTCGAACTTCACAAAAGCCACTACATACAAGAAGGTTTTTTACATCACAATAAGTTACCATTCATTTTCATGCAGGAGGAGAAGATGCATATGCATAAAAAGAGTCAATGATGCTGCAAAAGACACATGAGCAATGAAGGGTTTTTAAGGAATATGCAGAAATGGAAGAGAAGGTTTTCACTGTCATCATGCAAGATAAAATGAAATTAATGTTGTTATAGTAAGTATGCAAATGAAAAAAATACATATGAATTGAACTCATTTGAAATCAATATTGCAAAATACATGCCTAGTGATCAATTATGTTTCATTACTTTCATATTATGAAGTGTTATTGTGTATGCCTACAAAATAGTAGGATTTGCAAAAAATGGGGATATATAACAGAATTGACAAATTGCATGTGACCTGCAAGTAAAAGAACAGTGAGAAAGAATTGCAATAAAAACATGTCCATGTGCTTTTGTGGAGTGAGCATTCAAAGAAAACAACTACATTGTGAGCAAGCAAAACAATGTTTATTCATCAGTTAAAGAACTCAAATTATGCTTTCGTGGAGTGAGCATTCAAAGAAAACAACTACATTGTGAGCAAGAAAAACAATGTTTATTCATCAGTTAAAGAACTCAAATTATCCTATGGAATGTAATATTCATCATGCATACAGAGAATACAGTCATGCTTGTGGGATATGCATGTTTAATAAGGTTCCCGCTATAAGTATTGCTCAAGGGAGTCATGAGTCTGTGCTTGAACCCCATGGGTGGTATCTTGTATGTAATTAAATAACATTGTGCTTTTTACAATAAGAGGGATTACACTCTTAGAGTGTTTAAACATGTAATATTTTCATTTTGATAAAAGATGCTCATGGTTTTACCAGTACAGAATGTTGTTTTTGTAACATTATAAACATGCTAGAAAATAAAAAATACTTTATATGTCTCTCAGACAATGAAGATAAGCTTCGACCTTGACAAAGAGAGACATGTTTTATGATTAGGAAAATATTTTCATGTTTGAAAACATTAAGTGGAGTTCACCTATGTACAACAAGATAGCCATGGAGGAAGCCTGAGTTCATCTTGCAAACAAAAACACTAACAAGCTTGCACATGTTCGAGTTCACTTCCATATTTACCATAATAGCCATGTGGGTGTTTCCTTTTTGTTGCTATTCATCAAAAACAGTGAGTAGTAATGAAGAAAATGATAGCAGACAAAGCAAGCTCAAGAAAAGCTCAAGGTAAAGTAATAGTCCATGCTACAATGATACAGTCGACACAAGAAGTAAGAAAGAGACACCCTAGTTTTTTGTTTGAAAGATGCAAGTATTTGTAAGTGCCCATAAAAAAAAAGTTACCAGAGCTTGAGTTCTTTAAAGATACGCAAAATATTACAAACTTGATACAAAAGAATGCATTTTTATGTAGAAGCTACACAGGATGTGAGGGTAACTTATCTGGAGGAGAAATGACAAGAAGGTCAAGTTTGAAAAGAAGAAGAGATGCCAAGTGTCATGGGTAGAGGAAAACAGAAGAAATGGATCCCGAGCTCTGTATGTTCCAATAGAGAAAATTCACGGCCACTACAAGCTTCATTCATTGTTAATAATAAATAGGGAATGAGTCTGAAGCTGTGGCTGAAATATGCCAAGTTTCAAGATTGAGTTTCATGGGTAACTCCACATCTTTCAACGATAGCTTAGACTTATTCCAAGCTTATGGTGGTGATTCAAAACCTGTTAACTCCAAGCCCAAATTCAAAGCATACATCCAGAGCCATATCTTATTGCATTAAAACCTCAAGAGCCCAAGCCATTCAGGCTATTTCTCATGTGTTTCTATGAAATGAAGGCCATGGGTGATAACTCACTATTTACAAGCCTGAGTTCAAGAAAAAAAAACCCCAGACTCCAGCATATTCAAAGAGAAAATCCATAGAAAGTGCCATATGTTATGGAAAACAGAGCTCAAACTCACAGTTTCTCACAAAGCCTGAGAAGCCCAAACTTCTTCACATAGTCCAGATGTAGATACAACGCCATTGATTATGCCTTCAAAAGTACCAGATTCAACCAAGCATGGTGGCTCCACAGAGAAAACCCTAAGTGTAATGCGATGAATAAATAATATGCAATGTGTTTTACCAAGTTTTTGAATCCACTGCCAAATGGAGAATGCATTGTCAGTTCACAGTGCCTCGACATTCCCCAAGATAGTACCATGATAGTACTTTTGTGCCAAAAAGACAATAGTCTATCTTTTCATTGGATGCAATCATATTATTCATGAGCTGTGGTCGAGCATGGAGCTAAAGTTATCTTAACTTAGCTAGACTATGGTCAGGTTTCTTGGGAGTTAGGGTTTTTTCATACTATGGTGTCGACTTGGGAGCTAGGTTTCCATACTATGGTGTTGGTTTATGTGTTTGGGTTATATGCATTTCGGGGTATACATATTTGATATATCCTATAGTAAGGTTGGTGAATGTGTAAAAAGATGTATCTTTTATGCACCAAATTTAGGGGACATGTTTAGGGATAGACTTAGGGCTTAATTTAGAGCACTTATTAAGCCTTAGGTTTGAGGATTTTCTATTTTGGAGGACTTTTGGAGGGAGATGATTTTCAAAATTGGGCCATATGGGCTATATAGTTGACCTGTTAGTTCATGTTTAGGGGTTGCAAGTTTTGGAGAGAGGGCTAAAAGTGAATTCATTGTTCCTTGGTGCCTTGGAAATCCTTTTGTAACCACTTTGTTATATTTTGAGAAGAAATAAAGCATATGATTCATTGCCTTCCATATTTTTGAGCTTCAAAATCTTGTTTTCATCTTTCTTTGCAAGTGTTTATTTAATTGATATCCAAGAGAAGTGAGTGTATCCATATTCCTCCTTGAGGTGATCAACTATTCAAATCCTTGTAAGGAATATGTATGTTTGTTGACTGGTCAAGCTATTTGTGGTTCAACCCTAGTAGTGAGATTTGCTAGCCTATATGTTGAGCAGAGATATTAAGTATCAAGCCTCTGATATATGAGTAGAAGTTATTGTTTTATCTCTCAAGAAAAGTTTGAACCCATTTTTAGTGTATCACCTCACTTTTACTTCTAGTTTTGTTTCAAAAGTTTATTTCTTCCCTTTTCCCATTAAGTTATCAATTAGGAGGTGATATCCCATATCAAATAGGAACCAACCTAGAATCTAGAGACTCCTTCTCAATCATAGTCCACCCACAACTAGAGAAGGCTTCCATTGTTAGGATAGAGTACTGTCAAAGCCCCAATGCCTGAGTTGGGTTGGTAATTCTAAACCTCAACAAGACTCAATGCCCAATGGACTATTTTAGGATAATGGTCTCAATGTATAGCAGGTAGACATCCATCAGAGGTCGCCAGAATTGTGATCCTAATTTTATACATGAAGGATGATAATCATTAACAACAAAATATTGCATAAATTTAAACCTCTTAAAGACTATTATTAGCCAATATCGATGAGATATATTGTTATTGCATTCATATTATCATTTACATTGTACTCTAAGTATTGATCATATTCAAATTTTCAAATTCATACTTAATCATTACATGGTGCATTCAAACTTAATGTAATAAAGAATGTTCTCATCATATTACATCTTTCACATTGGAACATAGAGTAACATATGCATAAAACAAAGTAATCTAGTAGCATCATGAGGTTAAGGGGTCCATGCATTGCCTTTAAGAGGTCTTCTATATTCTACGGCTGGTTGTTTACATGGTCTGAGTCTTCATCATAGTGCCTCACTGACCCTATCATGGAAAAAATGAGATGAGAAAGTGAGTGGAATAAAATAATTCAAGCAATGACAAGGTAAGTACATTACTTTAATTCTTCAAATAACCTACTTAGCATATGTTTATTTCTTTTTATGTCACTTTTAGTTTCTTTAAAATGTGAATGTTAATTTAAGATTTTATGATAATTTTCATACTATGAATGATAATGATAAAATTGGATGGGATTAAAGGTTGAAAATCGTTTCTATGTGATTACTTTAGAAGATTGCACTGTGAACTATTTACTTTGATATATGATAATAAATTCAGACAATCGAGCCTTAAGGTTTCAAAATCAATGGAGTCATTTCCATCTACTTAAAATTTTCTATAGGATATCAAAACTATTACCTATCATTTTATATAGATTAATATGATATCAATAAGTGTAGTACCCCTCCATATCAATGCTTTAGTGATGTGTGATTTTTACATCTTAATAAGTTTTGATGTTTGTTTGATTAGACCTAAATGAAGTATTGAAATTTTGTGCATGGAATTAATTAATACTAGTATTGATACTGCTATACCATAGCCTAAATATGTAATAAATAAAATGATCAACTATGATTAATTAATAGTGAGGATTCCTATTGTGTTC
>MU227281.1:430425-465268 GCA_018584345.1 Thuja plicata
AAATCAATGTTAAAGGTTCTTTTGTGTTAGGACCTACTAACACTAAGTCTCCCACTTTTGCAAAAAAATATTTTAGTGGGCCTCCCCTAAGATAGCTCCTCTGAGCTTGGTATATTTCCCTAAATTCATTAAAATCAATTTTATCCATAAGGGTGTCTGGTTCACTTAAACTAAACACTTCTCTTATCTCTTCAATAGTTATGCTAATCATGACCTACCCTTTACTGTCCAGCACTACCCTAGCTATTTCATCATAGTTCTCTGCTATCTGCACAAGTAAATCCACATCCATAAACACCACCAATACTACCAATTTACCCACATTAAACTGCCAGACATTATTGTTTGGAGCAAAAGAGTTCCTCTAGCCATTTTTTTATTGAAAAGGGCCAATCCATTTACGCCACATTGGCATCCCACACCCATCTCCCCTAGTCATATAATCCCCCTAAAATTCTGACCTGTGGGTTTTTATGAATTTTTTCCTTCAATTTAGTGTAACCATTAGTTGATCTAGTCAAGTATTGGAGTAAATCGTCACATACATTTCTCTCTTGATAATCCACCCTTCCCTTGAATTCTCTCCTAGGTGGCATTATGTGATGTAGGGTTTGAAATTTTACCACAGATTATATCTCTAATACCTATCTGTATTTACTACAATAAGCCCTAATATGTTTGCAAAGTTTTTAAGATATTTAATCATAGAAACAAAAGAATACGTGTTCATCATATGATCTGATAGCTTTCATAACACTTCTCTTTGAAAACACTCCGCTTCAGAACTTTTCGATGATGCACAATAATTTTGAATAATGAATTAAAACCCAACATTTTATGCATTCAATTCATTTCCAGGAGACACACGTTCGCCATTACTTCTATTGAGTTCAAACTTGCTATTAGTTTTTTCCATTTTAAAACATAGTCATTAATCTTACTACATTTATTTCTCATCCAACGGTTATGAGCAAGTCTTTCATAACATTCATCTACCATGACACGTTGCAACCTGTCGCATTCCCTCAAAGGATAACTAGCGAGTAGTTTCATCTTAAGGCTTTGCGCCCACTGTTTGATCTTCCTTAACTTACCCAGAGGATATCTTTCTTTACGCAGATGGGCCCCAGCATCTAGGACACATGTCAGCATGATGCAGTGCCTTGAAGATTAACCATCGGGCAACTTTTCTTTGAGACTTTACCCCAGACATTTGATCTTCAAGATCTGTTCTACTTTTACTTCTTTGAATAATCCACGGCTTTAAATCTGGCAGAGACATGTGTCATCACGACACAATGCCTTGAAGCTTAAAAATTGATCAACTCTCTTTCAAAGCAAAGTTCCCACCATTGGATCATCCTTAACTTACCTGTTCTTTAACTAACCACCTTTTGATTAAGCGTAGTCTGTAGCTTGCATAATGGGGCACGTGGTAGCATGTCACATTCCCTCATTGATTAACTGCCCTTCATCTTGCATTCAAGGAAATACACCCACCATTAGATAAGATACAAGATTTCATGCTTTAACTAGTGCTTGAATTTTCAACTTTAACCCACTAGTTGCCAGGTGTCATTCTATCGCATTGCCTATGGTTATTATCCTTGCATCTTATCCTTAAGGATTTATGCCCACCATTGGATTTAATCTAAGATGTTTCCTTTTAATTAAATGTTACATTCATCTTGGCCCCACCTGGACATGTGGCAGCTTTGTGCAATTCCTTGAACCTTAAAGCACGATCAACTTTCTTTTAAGGCTTTACGTGCACCGTTAGATTCAATATGATCAACTTAAGCTGGCTTGGTTTTGAAGTTAAGCAAACAATTCATCTAACCCTATTTGAACTTTAGTACATCTAAACTAGAGGCCTTTGGAACCCTTCAAAAGTTATGGTGATGGTCTTCTTAACATCTCCGCTATCATATAACATTATGAAGTCCCGCACAAAGCCTTTCGTAACCTCTGAACTGTTTAATCTTCTAGCTGATTAACCTTTTCAAAGTTACACCAAGACACCAAATGCTTCATCACAACTTCATAACTGCAAATACTAATGGCCAACAAATGCTCGCAAAGGTCTGTAACCACTTGATCATTTGATTCATTACTATCGTAGGTTTGAAAGTTCCTGAAGAAAGTGACAAATATTAATCCGACCATTGATACTTGTCAAAGTCCATTCGTCCTCACTTTCCACATGGCATGGAAATTTATTATTTGTCATACTCATTACTCATTCTTGAATCCTAATTTCCTAATACTAAGCATTTACTTAATTCATAATTCCTTAATTCCTTTAAGCAAAAGCATTTACTTAATTTAATAATTCCTAATAGTAATTTCCTAAAAAGAAATATTAATATAATTATTAATAATATGACATATACATTATTAGTATTACATTCAATTTTAAATAAATTGCAAGTGTAACTACGATCTTGAGCTCTTTACAAATTACACAGGCACAAAAAATTACAAAATATCTTTGTATTAACTTCCTTCAAAATTTGGAATTTATACATCAATGATCAAGATTCAATGATCATAGTACCAGAGACTTCTAAGTTCTATCGGAAAATTACAAAATATCATTGTATTAACTTCCTTGAAATTTATACATCAAATTCAATGATCAATGACAATGATCATAGTATGAAAGACTTCTAAAAGAAAATTACAAGAGATTAAGCTTAGAAATAGTTATAAGAGCGACAGTTGGCAGCCCAGATTCTTCAGAATCATTTTTGGTTTGCACCAAAGGTGTATCCACAGTAGGTGAACCGCAAAGATAAGATACCCTATTTTAATTAGCTGACCTGCCTCTATTGGCTCTTCATCTTGTTAGCACTGCATATTACAAAATTTCAAATTTCAACCTTTAGATGTTTTCCCATGTGTTTTGGTTCAAAATCCATGTTCCTTCATGCTGAAAAGGTCAAGTTGTGGTTAGGTCTTCAAAATGCCTTATTTAAAGTTTTAGTCATACACTCGCACTGATCTTTTAATGTGTTTTCTAAGTGTGTGGGTGAGTGATGAATCATTTTGGAATGAATCGCGTGGTCGTGGTCATATATTGTTAAGTCAACTTAGGTGTGTGAGTGACTGACTTGGTTGTTAAATTGTGTTAATCACGCAGTTGTGATGTAATTTTGAAGTCGGGTTGTTAGTTTGCAGCTGAGTGAGTTGGAAGTATTTGGTATGTCACTCACTCGTGAGGGATTAGGTTCTATGTTAAAAGGTTTAGCGAGTTAGTGATGAGTTAAGTTTTTGTGTATCACATAGTCATGGTAATTTTATGTCTTTATCTTTTGGTCTACGACTGAGTGAGTTATATAAAAGAGGTTTAGTCGCTAACCCAGGTTAGGTTTTTGTGCATGTCATTTGAGCCCGTGACTATGTGAGGAATTCAGATTTTAGTACTACTCACTCACACAAGTCTTAACTATTGTGTTTTTTGTAGTATGAGTGAGCAATTGATTGTGTTTTGATCATAAGATAGTTCTTGTTGCTTAGTCACATAGGAAGTATTTAGTGATTTAAAGTGTGCAAGTGTGTGACTAAGAGATCAATTTTGTTCCCGCTCACTCACCAGTGATTTACAATTTGAAATGATGAGCTCACGACTGCACGGTGAAAGAAAGAAAAAGATATCACCCACTCACCCATAAATAAAGTCAAGTGAAAAGATAATAGCGGGTGTATGACTAAGAAAACATGTTTGTTACCGCTCACTCGCAGATAATATACTTTTTAATTTTTCAAGCCCGCGAGTGCACGATGTACAAAATTGAAAGTTGTCGCTCAGTCGCTCATGAAGAAAGTTAAGTCAAAAGGGGTCAGCGAGTGAATCTGCACTCGCTCACTCACAAGGCTTCAAAGAAGGTAAAGTTTTGAGTGGAAAGTCTATGATTGATAAAAGGAAAAGTGATGCCACTCATTCACGCAAGTATAAGGGAAAAGGACAAAGAGGTAGCGAGTATGTGACAACCAAATGATGAAGTTTCCAGTTAGGTCATTCGCTCAGTCGCGGAGGATAGGAACGAAAGCTAAAATAGACCATGAGTGCACGACTAGTTGTAAGGAAAGGTCTTGTCGCCCACTCCCAAGGACAATTTTAAATGTAAGAAAGGTACAGTGGGTTGGCGACAAGTTCACAAGTGGCTCGTTTCAGGCTTACGAGTGCAAAAAGATAAAAAGGTGTGTACTCTTTTCCAGTAGGGATCAAATAGTGCAAATTAATGCCAAAATTATTTATAAAGAGATGATTGCATGACACTAAAAGTGCAAGAATTTGGCATTCAAGTGCACAAGACACTGATTAGATGGCTATAAAGATGAATTATTGAGCTTGATTCTGTACAATTCTCATTTCTGCATTCTAAGATTTTTTGTGAGATCAACAAAGCTGTTTTTTTTAGATTGAAATTTGAAAAGACAAGATGAGTCAAGCTACTACTAGTGCAGCCTCATAAGGGTCTGAGAAGAAGAAATTTATAGCAAAGAGATATGTGGAGGAATTTTCTGAGTTTCTACTTGGAACTTTGAATACAAACAGTGCAAATTGGGATGAATGGAAAGATAGATGGTGCCAATGTGGAAAGTTGGTTACTCCAAACTACTATGGTAATACTATGTTCCACTATTTCTAGAATAATAGGGTTAAAGCAGTTCCCAATTGCAAACCCTGGGAATTGAATATGGAAAAATTGATTGTGCTTGATGTTTACATTAATATAGGCCTTATTAAGGAACTTGCTAAGAATTATTTCCCAGTAGCTAGGGTAATAAGGAAGAAAAATAAAGAGACCCTAGTTTCCATAGATAGGAGATCAGTGGCAAAAGTCTTCAGGATCGCTGGTGCATTGTTCATAGAAATTGATTTGGAAAAAATTCAGGTAGATTACAGAAAGAGAGAAAAATTTATTAAGAAATATGAAATGCCCAAATTCATGCCCAGGGTAGATAGGCACCTAGTGAAAATCCTAGACAGTCTTAAAATACCTTTTGACAAATCCCTCTTTCACCATTACCTAAAGTGCATAGTATATGGTTTCACTTTTGATGGAGATTATATACTGCCCCTGGACGTACTCATGATGGCCATGAATATCCAGCACCCGGAGGTCAATACTGATTATGACTATATGGGATACATAGTTGAAGCTATATATACTGCATTGGTGGAAATTTAGTCAGATGCCCATGTTCCAACCTTTAAGCATTATTCTCATTTGATTTATATGATTCTATATTTTAATAGGGAATCTATGGATAAAGATCTTGAATTGTTTGTTTCAGAGTATTGTGTCAATGCGCCAATCCAGAGATGGACCAAGGTATGGGATAGTTCATCCGTGAATTCTTATTTTGTATGCTTTTGTAATTGGATTGTGGATCCAATTTTTGATTTATTATGGAAAAATAGGGAGAGGTTTCCACTTGAGGTTAGAAAAATCTTAAGACCTTGGGAATTTGTTCCAATTTGGAAAATTACTCACAATTAGGGTGATTTTTTATCCTTTGACTATATTACTATCATCAGGGTGTATGGTTGTACACAACCACCTGACATCCTCCCTAAGTTTCTTCCTCTTAGGGTTGCATTTTTAGAGATTATTTGGCAAATCACCTGGGTTGATAAAGAACTTTTAGAGGGACATAGAAAAGGTACTTTTATCCCTAGATTATGGGTGGGTTTTGATTTTTCCATTGGGAAAATAGTTTTTGACCTGATTAATGACTTCTTGAATCAATATAGAATGTCTCAAGCAGTTGTTAGTTTCTATGATCTAGAATAGTTTATACAAATAGCTCTGAAAGGTATGACTCCTTGGCAAAAAATTAGAGATCATGAGCCACTGCATGACAAAGATATTACGAGAAACAAATTGGATAAGCATGAAGTGAAAAAGAGGATAAGGAAGTGGAAATATCTTCTTAGGGAAGAAGCTGATTGGAAAGAGTCAGACAAGACTTTTTCTAGTTTTTTCCTTGACCTCCCATACTTGCAGAGAATAGAGGCAATGCTCAAGTCTTATGACACTTTGATGGGATAGGTACCATAGTTTAGTGCTGAGGATGCATAGTCTCAAGGGTCCTAAATTCTTGTTATGTTGCATGACCCGGAACATCAAGAACAACCAGAGGAAGAGCACCAAGAAGAAGAGGAGGCTGGTGAGGAATCTACCTCTGCCAGAGAGCCACCCAAGAAAAAATAGAAAACAAAGCACAATATGGTGCTGGAGGGGAAGAATATGGTCAAGGTTGTGATAACAGAACATGGAAAATATTTTAGGAAGCTAAAAAGGCAATTGCAAAAGGATCCACAAGCTGAAGGCCAGGGGGACAATCAAATTGTTTTGTTTGGAAAAGATGATGAGAGAGTAATAATATCCAATGAATTCATGAAAGATGATGAGTTTAGAAAGTCTTGAGAATTCAAGACTTTCTTGATCAAGCTAAAATAAAAGACTTGAGACAAAGTTTAACCATAGGTGAATAACATGTAGACAAAAATGAAGAGATTGTGAAATCACTCCAGGATTTTGATCCTGAGAGTGAATTGATCATTGTTGATCAAGCTATATTTTTGGCGCAGAATAGTGGGGTACTACTAATGCCAGATTGGGAGTTATAGTCCACTTTTATCATCGATCAGATCAGCAGAAAAGAAGACCCATTTTTGAAAATAGGGTTTGAGATGGATGAAGTATTAAAAAGATCTAGATTTGATCCTAAATCCAAGACTCTAGATATTTGGTCATTGGCACCTGCTACACAAAACCCTCTAGTCATTACCATAAGAGAAGAAATGAGGGCAGACAAGATGATTTGGAATCTGGAAAACACCAGTGACAATGAGATAGCTTAGTTAATGACCCAAGTGTCCTTCATGAACCTAGCAAAGGTTGATGATCTATCTAAAAGGTATGAAACAAATTTTGGCCAGATGATGGCATTAGAAAAGAAGCATGAAGAAGTTGTAATTCAAAATCTCACCCTACAAGAAAAAATTGCAAAATTGAAGGAAGAATTAGTGGAGAGTAAGAGAGAGAAGACTTTAGTCCCTCAGGAAGTAGCAAAAGTTGAAATAGATGCTACTATTGAAATAAAGGAATATTCAGCATTGGCAGAAGGTTAATCCAAGGAATTATTACAGGAGCAGAATGTAAATGACATGTCTATTATATTGCCTATGCTACAACATCGAATTGATTTTTTGAAACAAAAGACTGACCTAGTATATACATTGTATGGATCACTACAAGAAGCCTCAAAGATAGCTGTAGAAACTATGAATTTCTTGGAACCTACTTTTAAGACCTAGTCGGGAAGAGAGAGGCTAATGGACAAATTGAAAATAGCCATGTTATACAGTGATGATTTTCCTAATAATATCATAGATACAATTGAAATGATCAGTGAGCTGAATGATACTTTTGCCTTCTTCAATGACAAAGCTGACTTAATAAATAATAAACTGCAACTATTTCGTGACCAATGCCCTCCCTTAATCCCAAAGATATATGATGAATTTGGTGTTTTGAAACCACAATCAGATTGGACAACTGGATTTGACGGGATATTCAAGGATGAGGAGATGAAGCAACACCTAAAAAAAGATATTAATGCTGAATATTGCAATGAACTGATTGACAACATCTTCAAGGTTGAAATAGATATGGAAAAGTTTCTTTCCGAGGCCAGAACAACCATTGCTACCAGATGGAAAGAAGATGTTGCAAACATGGAGCAGGAAAAGACTTTTGATTGGCCCACCACCAAGGAGGTGAATAGGTGGGAAGTGAAGCTAAAAGGATAAGGAGGATATTGTCAAAATGCAAAAACAAACCTTGTTCAAACTTTGCCAACTTTTGTGACCTATTTTTTTGTTATAACTTTTGTTTTTATGTTAGTTGCAAAAGTTATTGTAAAATATTTTGTAAATCTTTCCCATGCAGTCTATAGCTTGTTGCATACTTATTTAAAAAAGGATTCCAAGACTACTTATTTTGAGTAGGGTTTTGAAATTACTATTGAATGTAATAGAAACTTTGATTATTAATACAAATGAAACACATAAATAGTTTCTGAAACATATGATGAGTATTTTGTCTTCATTATAGTGTTCTGAATTTTATTTAAATTGAATGCTCAATGAATGTTCAATTTATACATCTATGAGGCAGATTTTGAAATAGTTTTAGGGTTCTTTCAAGGAAGGATTAAAATGTCCTTAGGGTTGTTTCAGTGAGATTCAGGGTTTATAATAAATTTGATGATTAAATTTGTTATATGTGTGAAGATAGATATATAAGGTATATCTATGTTTATGTCAGATTTTGTAGCTGTGTTAAATTCTTGTTCATGAGCAAAATGTTGAAGTTATTTAGAAGTGACTCCATACCCTAGGATTAAGCACTGGTTTGATTTCTATTGAATTAGGTGACTATCAATATAAAATTTATTATTACCTTTATGTTTGATATGTTAATTAAATGTTACAGTGGTCAACCCCTGTAATTCCATTCACATTTGCTAGAATGATTCAGTGATTTGATCATTCTAAGTTAGAAGGGTATTCCCACCCAAGTTTTTGGAGCTCAAAGTGTAGAGGGTTTAAAAACCCTATTTCTGTCATTCTATATCTTGCTTGGTCAGTCTTTGGGATAAGTAGAGCAAGTTCTTTGAGAGCATTTTTATGTCAGCAAGAAAAGGAACTAACAGAAAATGGCGACTCTATTGGGGAACTCTTTCAAGGAATGTGTGAAAGGAATGTGTGAAAGGTTAGTTTGAAGACAATATTTCATATACATAGATTCCTTGAAGTCTATTTTTTGAAATCACAATTTATGTATTGCACCTTATTGAATCATATCCTCTAATATCATTGTCAAAGTAAATTTTCATTATTTTATTTCCAAACATTTTTGGGTGGCGACTCCAAGTTATTGGTTATAGTGTTTCTAAGGGGAACATTAGAGGATCAAGTGTCTCAGATTTCATTTTGGATATGATGAGGAATGCAAAACAAAACACAAAGAATCACTCTCAAGCAACATCAGAGAGTGATGCTTCTAATAATCCTAGAAAGAACCTTTCTAGGAAGGGAGAATACTATAATAACACCTCTTAGAAGCATAGATTTGTAGGTCCTAGTTAGTCCTTGGGTAATATTCCTGAGAATGAAATTAATGAACCTTGGAATCTCGAGTCTAACATCATGGGTTATTTTGAGGATATATTTAACCCTAGACTAAAGAATATATATCAAGAAATGGGGGAAGAATCCTCTTATTTCAAAGGTACCCCTTATGAACGGGTTTAATACCAAAAGGGAGATAGTATGATGAATATCTATGATTCTTCCAGATCTGATACTGAAGAAGTCCTCACAAATAATGACCTTTTGAATAGGGAATTAGATGAACTATTGCTTAACAAGCAGAAGAATAATGAGGCTAGAGAGGAACAAATTATAAATGCCATCACTGAAAAAGAAAATTTGAAGAAGCGAGTTGCTCAATTAAAATTGGCAGCTCAGGGTGCAAATGAGGGATTTCATGGTTTGAATAAAGAACTTTTTGGAGGCAAGTAATTAATTATGAAATTCAAAATCCTCCTAAGTCTCAAATATCTACACAAAATATGTCAACAACTAATGCTAGACAAACAAAGGTTGATAAAGGAAAGCTCACTGACATCAAATTTTCTGAACCTAAGGTTGAAGAGGGTATATCTTAGGATATGTTCTGACTTGATATGGAATTGGAAAGGGCTAGAAAGGCCAAATATGGTATTGCAAAAAATTTGGAAAAGGCAGAATTAGAAGCTACTGCTGCAGAGATGAAAAGAAATATTGCTTTCTTAAGTTCTCCAGTTTATACCAATTTAAAAATGATACCAGTATAGTCACTCAAGCCATTCCTATAAACACCTCTAATATTTGGAATACTAGTGGTAATAAAAATACCTTAACAGATGGTGTAGCTCAAGGAGTTGCATCACAACTAGGAGGGAGTGGATTGAACAATGCTGGCGGTCAAAAAAATGTAGGCATTGGTAATATTGGCCAACATATTGGTACTAATTTTTAGAGAAGACCTATCCATTTGGAGAGATATAGGAAACTATTTTTTGATGGTATCCCTGGCCAACCAAACCCTATCCCTAATGAGGTAAGAGATAACATTCCCAAATTTAGTGGGAATAATGCTATAACTGGTGAGGAGCATCTATAAGTTTTTTACAAACATAATGAATGATTATGAGATTGGAGATGAAGATGTTGTGATGAAATTGTTTGTGCAATCCCTAATTGAGGATGCAAGAGACTAGTAGCAAGGTTTTCCTATTAAAAATTTCAAAGAACAGTTTGGTGACAAAATAAATTATGGTTTCATGTTGAATGAATTCAACAGTTTGAAATTTTTTACCAATGAAGGCATTGCTGAATTTAATGTAAGATTTCAAAAGGCCATGTATAATGTGTTCCAAGTATTGAGATTGGATGAAAATGTATGTGCCACCACATGCTGTAATGCTTTAGATGGGAAGACAACTTATTTTCTCAGAGATAAAGACCCTCAAACCATGAGAGAAGCATTTAAGTTGGCCATAAATATAGAAAGAAATAGAAGAGCTTCTGGAAAGCTTGGAAAATGGGATGACAGTAGACTCTGGAAAGAGTCAATAACACTGTAAAATAAAAATCCCAAAGAAGAAGATAAAATAGATACATCGGTAAGTGTAGTGAAAGATCTTGCTGCTAAGGTAGACAACAATGAAAATGGGTTTCAAAATAATAGGCCACAATATAAAAGGCAAGATAAGCCTTACAGATTGCAAGATTTTATTTATAAAACTCAATAGAAGGATGGAAAACCTGTGATAGAAGAACAAAATGATCCTAAGAACAAATATATCATTGATCCATTGAAAAACAACAATGCATATAATGTGGAAAATACTCCCTGGTGCATGGCCTGCAATATGCCTCATCCCCCTTATCAATGTGTAGTAGCTCAGGGCATGGTGGAGCCACGTGAAATATTGGATCACAAGAAAGCCAAATGAGAAAAAAACTACAATAAACATGTGTGCACTTACTATTGAAGATGATAATGGCAGCTCAAAAGAAGAGCCAGAGGAAAATATACCAATTAGAGTAAATGTTACAAATACTAAGTTAGAACATCTTCAATTTGGAATGCCTAATGCTGAAGAGATAAGGTTTCTTACTATTTTTGTTGTAACACATGCAAGAAGCTCATATAAGCTTATAAACTGAAAGGTTGATCAAAGTGGGAGATAGCCTAGTTCACTTATTATCATAGAAGACATAAATGAATAATCTACACCTGATATGGAGAAAATAAAAAAGGAAGAAACAGAAAAGGATGACCCTAAGGACACTCTGGTTAAGGAAAATAAAGCTGCCCCTCCTCATGAACAAAAGAAAAGACAATTGAAGGAGACTAAAGTTAAAATATCTTTTGACAATGTCATGAGTTTCCCAACTTTTGACATGAAGCAAGCTTTATCTCAAATGAAAGTCTCTATCCCTTTACTTGATATGTTTAAAATCAAAGAGCATAGAGAAGCAACCTTTTCATTATTATCTGATTTTCCTTGTATGCATGATAATATTTATTTAAATGATGAATTAAAAGGGAAGAAAGAAGAGAAGGGTGGAATCCCAATCTGTCTAGGAAATGTAATTATCCAAGATCCATATCAGATTGATCCTTTTTTATGTAACACTGCTCATAGATAATATGCTTCTAAAAAATTGTATGACAGACTCAGGAGTTGGTGCTAATGTGATGACTTACACTTTCATGAAACAATTGGGTCTAGAGGTGGATACTGCTTGTGGTAAATGTTATGCCATGGACAACAAGGAAGTACCTGTAGTAGGAAATCTACAAGGACTAGAGGTAAAACTTGTTGCTTACCCTGAAGAAACTTTTAAAATAGATGTTTTGGTTGTGGATTCACCACCTCATTATGCGATGCTTTTATAAAGACAATGTGTTGTAGATATTGGAGGACATGTACAATTGGATTTGTCCTTTTCTACTATTTCTATTAATGGGAAAGAAGAAAAACTATTAAGGGAGCCCATATCTCCTATTTATGTTGAGAAAATTTAACCAAACATGTTGAATTGCTTTGTAGATGTAGATATGCATAATTTCAAAGTTGAAAAGATTCAACCATAATTGAAAAACATAGATCCCATAATAGAAGAATTATAATTACAACAACATGGACTATGGAAAATTTATTTTGATAGAGCATGCTCTAGAGAAGGACTAGGACCTGGTGTGTTATTTGTCTCTTCATCGGGTATTACTTTTAAATACTCATTTTTGTTGTCCTTTCAGTGTATAAACAATACAACTAAATATGAGGCATTTTTGTTGGGATTAGAAATAGCTATCAAGTATGGCATTAAGTTATTAATATTTTTTGGTGATTGAGAGCTAGCCATATCCTAAATTAGATCAAAATATGTTGCTAAAAATGATAGGCTAAAATAATACAAGCATGCTGTATGGGATAGCATTGAATTCTTTGATTCATTTTCCATTGATTGGATAGAGATATCTAAGAATATCATGGCAGATTTTTTGGCTAATGTGGCCTTGAAAAATGATGATCTAATGCTAGCAGGAGTATCTTTTGTGGAAACCAAGAATAGGCCTGCCATTCCTAATAATGTATATAATTGGTAAGTCTTTGAAAGTGATGAAGATATCCTTAATTTCATACAATGTGTTGATAATTATGAAGGGCAAGTTATTGACTGTAATAATTTGATAGAGATTATTGATGGGAAAGAAACCATATTTGGAAAATGAAATTCAGCGATTGCAAACAAATGAAATCCGTAAAGGAATAACTCAATTGGAGGGATTGTTTACTGATAATGATAGACACATGTGCCAAAAGTCTACATCCAGATTGGATAAATTTGAGGTGGTAAACTTGGGATCAGAGTGTGGTCCTAAGATTGTATATATTGGAAAGAAGTTGGCTTCTCATGTGAGAGAAAATTTGATTAGCTTTCTGAAAAGATTCAAACATGTTTTTTCTTTATCTTATGAAGACCTTAAAGCTTATAGGGAAGATCTATTTCAGCATGAAATTCCATTAAAAATGATATTAAGCCTTTTAGACAAAAATAGAGGCCAATCAATCCTTTGTTGGCCCCCAAGATGCAACAAGAAATGACAAAGCTCAAAGAGGCTGGGATAATAAAACCAATGAGACATTCCTCTTGGGTGTCCAATTTAGTCCCAGTAAGAAATAAAAATGGAGACATCAGGCTATGTGTTGATTTCAGAAACCTCAATGTAGCTTCTCTAAAAGATAATTATTATTTTCCTAACATGGAGGCGATGCTACAAAGGGTTACTGGTTGTAATTTTCTATCTATGATGGATGGTTTTTCTGGTTATAATCAGGTGGTTGTTCAAGAGTCTAAAAAGTTTAAAAAAACATTCACTACCCCATGGGGTACTTATGTCTATGTCAGAATGCCATTTGGCCTGATGAATGTAGGAGATACTTTCCAAAGAGCCATGGATGTGGCTTTTAAAGAGTTTATAAATATAATTATGGTGGTGTATCAAGATGATTTGATTGCATATTCCCAAAAGATTGATGATCATTGTAATCACTTGGAAAAGAATTTTACTAAAGAATTGGAGTATGGGATTTCATTAAATCCAAAGAAATTTCACTTTGCTGTGACAAAAGGTAAATTATTGTCGCATATATTTTCCAAAGAAGGTGTCAAGATTGATCCTGAAAGAGTCGAAGCCATTAACAAAGTCTTACCCCCAAAAAAATATCAAAGGTGTTCAATCTTTCCTTGGGAAAGTAAATTTTGTAGGGAGGTTCATTGCAAACTTTGTTGAGATAGTGAAGCCCATTGTTAAATTAGTAAAGAAAAATGCTAAGTTTGAATGGGATAAGGATGCCCAGTCAGCTTTTGATGAGATAAAAGTAGTTATTCAGCAAACACCTATATTAAGATCTCCAGATTATGAAAATCCTTTTTCTATATTTTCTTTTCCCTCATTCCATACAATTGCCACAATACTTTTGAAGAAGAATGATGAAGGTTTTGATCATCCCATAGAATTTTTCAGTAAGTCTCTATAAGCAGCAGAACTTAATCATGAGATAATGGAAAAACAAGCATATGCATTGGTCAAAGAAGTCAAGATTTTTAGACCTTATTTAGTTTGTGCAAAAATAACTACTTATGTGCCACATGCTACAGTGAAAGATATATTGTCTTAGTCTAAAGTTACTGGAAAAAGGTGTAGATGGATCAACAAGATCCAAGAATTTAATCTGTAAATTCAAGTCACCAAACATGTAAGGGGTTTGGGTTTAGCTAAGTTAATGACTAACACAAACATGGAGTTGGCTCAATTAAATGATGAACAAACAATAAATATGAATTTGAGTAGCATAGCATTGCAACCATGGTATACTAATGTTATATTTTTTCCTGAAAAATGGTAAATGTCTGGAACATATGTTAGATAATTAAAAAAGAACTCTGAAGTTGTAGGTTCAAAGGTATGTCTTGATACAAGGTGATTTATTTTGGAAGAATAGGGATGGAATTTTATTATTCTATCTGGATGAATTACAATCTAAAAGAGTCTTGAATGAAATGCATAATGGTGTGTGTGGGGGGCATTATTCTGCCAAGACCACAGCTCACAAAATAATCAGAGCTGGATTATATTGGCCATGTCTTTTCATAGATACTCACAAGTTTATACAGAGGTGTGAACCCTGCCAGGGGCTTTCTTCTAAAATGAAATTTTCAGGACCTCTGCCTTTAAATCCTATGACTGTTGAAGCACCTTTTTCCCAACGGGGTCTTGATTTTATTGGTGAATTCATAGAAAAATCTAGTGGGGGTGATAGATGTATTCTTGTGGCTACAGACTATTTCACAAAATGGATAGAGGCAGTTCCATCAAAAAGGGCTACCAGCAAGGTGGTAATGAATTTCTTAATGGATAATATTTTGACAAAATTTGGTGTGCCCACTAAGTTAATCATGGACAATGCCATGTCTTTTAGGTCTGAGGAGTTAAAGGATTTCTGTGAAGACTATGGCATTATTGTCTCTTATTCCTCACCATATCATCCTCAAGCAAAGGGAAAATATGAGTCCAACAACAAAAGCATCATGAAAATCATTAAAAGGATTTTGGAGAAAAATAAAAAGTCTTGGCATTCAGAACTGAAGTTAGCCCTTTCGGCTGATAGGGTAGTAGTGAAAAGAGAAATAGAGGTGTCCCCTTTTGAAATGGTCTATGGAACTCAGGCAAGATTGCATTTAAATAATTTTTTACCTGTGTACAAACTTCTGCAAGAAGAGGAGTTTGAAGAACAAGAACCAATGATGGAGAGGATAGATCAATTGGTGGAACTAGAAGAGATAAGAGTAGAGGCTCACAAAAGAAACATAAAACTCCAACACCAGTCTAAGTACCTATTTGATAAAAGAGCAACTAAAAGAAATTTCAGATAAATGATATGGTGCTGTTGTGGAATGCTAGAAAAGAGGATAAGGGGAAATATGGTAAATTTTAATCATTGTGGATGGGCCCATTTGTAGTCCAGGAGTTTCATTGTCAAGATTATTATTTTTTGGAAGACCCTAATAGTGAGTTACAGGAATTTACAGTGCATGGACACTTCCTGAAACAGTATTTCTCATAAAATTCTTATTTCCATGCACAGTAGATTAGATTTCCCTGCTTTAGTGTGGTTTTTGTGTGTGCATGTATATTTTTGTTTTAGTTTGTGGTCTATCTCCCATATTTTTGGCTTCTAATGTCAATTTTGCAATTAAATTTCCCCAGTCAGAGCCATTGTTAGCACTGCATATTAAAAAATTTCAAATTTCAATATTTGGATGTTTTCCTACGTGTTTTGGTTCAAAATCCATGTCCCTTCATGCCAAAAGGTCAAGTTGTGGTTAGGTCTTCAAAATTCCTTATTTCAAGTTTTTTTCGCACACTTGTGCTCATCTTTTAATGCATTTTCTAAGTGTGCGGGTGAGTGATGAATCATTTTGGAATGAATCCTGTAGTCGCAGTCATATATTGTTAATTCAACTTAGCTATGAAAGTGAGTGACTTGGTTGTTAAATTGTGTTAATCATGCAGTAATGATATAATTTTGAATTCGTGTTGTTAGTTTGTGGCTAAGCGAGTTGGAATCATTTGGTATGTAGCTCACTCATGAGGGATTAAGTTATGTGTTGAAAGGTTCAGCGAGTGAGTGATGAGTTAAGTTTTTGTGTATCACATAATCGCGGTGATTTTATGTCTCTATATTTTGGTCTGCGATTGAGCGAGTGATGTAAAAGAGGTTTAGTCACTCACCCAGGCTAGGTTTTTATGCATATCATTTGAGCCCATGAGTGCATGAGGAATTCAGATTTTTAGTACTGCTCACTCACACAAGTCTTAACTATTGTATTTTTTGCAGTACAAGTGAGAGATTGATTATGTTTTGATCATAAAATGGTTCTTGTCACTCAGTTACACAAAAATTATTTAGTGTTTTAAAGTGTGATAGTGCGTAACTAAGATATCAGTTTTGTTCCCGCTCACTCGCCAATGATTTGCAGTTTGAAATGATGACCTCGCGAGTGCACGATGAAAGAAAGAAAAAGCTATCACCCACTCGCCCATAAATAAGTTAAAGTGAAAAGATACTAGTTGGTGTGAGATTAAGAAAACATGTTGGCCTCTTCTCAGTCGCAGATTATATGTTGGTTAAGTTTTCAAGCCCATGAGTGTGCAATGAAGAAAATTGAAAGTTGTTGCTCATGAAGAAAGTTAAGTCAAAAGGGGTCAGTGAGTGAAAGATTAATGAGTTATAAAGATTGTGAGAAGGTACTCGCTCAATTGTGCAGGATTCGTTCACAAAGAAATTTCAACAGTGAGTATGCAACTGTTATAGAAAAGGGTCATCACTCACTCATTAATGTTTATAAGATGAAATATTTTGTAATGTGAGTAAGTGACCAAGTAAAATGCATAATGAAAATGGTCATCTCTCACCCATAGAGGTATAAAAACAAATCAAAAAGGCATAGCAATTGTGCAACCAAAAAATAATGCATGATTGTTTTGAAAAATGCTCACACGCTTAGATATAAGCATGATAAGTTAGAGGTCAGTGGGTGTGCAACCAAGAAATGATTGAGCAATGAATGTGCACTTGCTCACTCGCAAGGCTTCAAAGAAAGTAAAGTTTTGAGTGGCAAGTCTGCGATTGATAAAAGGAAAAGTAATGCTTCTCACTCATGTAGGTATAAGGGCAAAGGATAAAGAGGTAGCGAGCATGCAACCACCAAATGATGAAGTTTCCAGTTAGGTCATCACTTAGTCACGGAGGATAGGAAACAAAACCAAAACAACAAGGACAATTTTCAATGTAAGTAAGGTACAATTTTGAATGTAAGAAAGGTATAGCGGGTTGGCGACAAGTTTACCAGTGGCTCATTTTAGGCTTATGAGTACAAAAAGACAAAAAGGTGTGTACTCTTTTCTAGCAGGGATCAAACAGTGCAAATTAATGGCAACATTAGTTATAGAGAGATGATTGCATGACACTGAAAGTGAAAGAATTTTGCATTCAAGTGGACAAGATGTCGATTAGATGGATATAAAAATGAATGATTGAGCTTGATTCTTTACAATTCTCATTTATGCATTCTAAGATTTTTACTGAGATCAATAGAGCTTGTTTTTATAAGATTGAAATTTTAAAAGGAAAGATGAGTCAAGCTACTACCAGTGTAGCCTCGCAGGGGTCTGAGAAGAAGAAATTTACAGCAAAGAGATATGCAGAGGAATTTGCTGAGTTGCTGCCCAGAACTTTGAATACAAACAATGCAAACTGGGATGAGTGGAAAGATAGATGGTGCCAATGTAGAAACTTGGTCACTCCAAACTACTTTGGTAATACTCTGTTCCATTATTTCTAGAATAATAGGGTTAAAGCAGTTACCATTTGCAATCTGTGGGAATTGAATATGAAAAAATTAATTGTGCCTGATGTTTACATTGAAATAGGCCTTATTAAGGAACTTGCTAAGAATTGTTTCCCAGTAGCTAGGTTAATCAGGAAGAAAAATAAAGAGACCCTAGTTTCCATATATAGGAGATCAGTGGAAGAAGTCTTTGGGATCACTAGTGCATTGTGCGTAGAAATTGATTAGGAAAAAATTCAGGCAAATTACAAGAAGATAGAAAAATTGATTAAGAAATATGAAATGCCCAAATTCATCCCCATGATAGATAGGCACCTTCTAAAAATCCCAAACAATCTTATATTGCCTTTTGAATTATCTCTCTTTCACCATTACATAAAGTGCATAGTATATGGTTTGACTGGAGTACTAGGTTTTGATGGAGATTCTACAGTGTCCTAGGACGTGCTCATGATGGACATGAATATCCAGCACCTGAAGGTCAATACTGATTAAGACTATGTGGGATACATAGTTGAAGCTATACATGCGGCATTGGTGGAAATTCAGTCAGATGCTCTTTTGCCAACCGTTAAGCATTATTCTCATTTGATGTATATGATTCTATATTTTAACAGGGAATCTATGGATAAAGATCATGAATTGTTTTTTTTAGAGTATGGTGTCAATGTGCCAATCCAAAGATGGACCCAGGTATGGGATAGTTCATCCATGAATTCATCTTTTGTATGCTTTTTTAATTGGATTATGGATCCAATTTTTGATTTATTAGGGACAAATATGTAGAGGTTTCTACTTGAGGTTAGAAAAGTCTTAAGACCTTGGGAATTTGTTCCAAATTGGCCAATTACTCACAATTGGGGTGATTTTTTCATCTTTGACTATATTATTTTTATCAGGGTGTATGGTTATACACAACCACCTCACATCCTGCCTAAGTTTGTTCCTCTTATTGTTTCATTTATAGATTTTATTTGGAAAAGCACCTAGGTTGATAAAGATTTTTTAGAGGGACATATAAAGGGTACTTTTATCCCTAGATTATGGGTGGGTTTTGATTTTTCCATTTGGAAAATATTTTTTGACCTGATTAATGACTTCTTGAAGCAATATAGAATGTCTCCAGTCATTGCTAGGTTCTGTGATCTAGAACACTTTATACAAATAACTCTGAAAGGTATGACTCCTTGGAAAAAAATTAGAGATCATGAGCCACTGGATGAAAAAGATATTGTGAGAAAAAAATTAGATAAGCATGAAGTCCAGGAGAGGAAAAGGATGTGGAAAGATCTTCTCAGGGAAGAAGCTGATTGGAAAGAGTCAGACAAATTTTTTTTTGGTTTTTTCCCTGACCTCCCATACTTGAATAGAATGGAGGAAATGCTCAAGTGTTATGACACTTTGATGGCATAGGTACCATAGTTTAGTGTCGAGGATGTACAGTCTTAAGGGTCCCCAATTCCTGTTGCATTTCATGACCTGAAACTTGAAGAACAACAAGAGGAAGAGCACCAAGAAGAAGAGGAAGCTGGTGAGGAAGATGGTGAGGAAGCTGGTGAGGAAGCTACCTCTGCCAGAGAGCCACTCAATAAAAAATAGAAGACAAAGAACAAGATGGTGCAGGACAGGAAGAGTATGGAAAAGGTTGTGATAACAGAACATGGCAAATATTTCAGGAAGCTAAAAAGGTAATTGCAAAAGGAGTCACAAGCTGAAGCCTATGGGCACAATCAAATGGTTTTGTTTGGAAAAGATGATGAGAGAGTAATGATAGCCAATGAATTCATTAAAGATGATGAATTTATAAAGTCTGAAGAATTCAAGACTTTCTTGATCAAGCTAAAACAAAAGGACTTGAGACAAAGTTTAACCACAGGTGAAGAACATGTAGACAAAAATGAAGAGATTGTGAAAACACTCTAGGTTTATGATCCTAAGAGTGAATTCATTTCTCCATCGATGATACAATGAGTCATCAGAGGTAAATCACTAACTAACATCCAACTATTTAGTTTGGTTTGTTTTAGACCAATTGCAGCCAATGAGTCAGCAACCGAGTTTCACTCTCTGTAGGTATGGCCTATAGACATATGTTGGAAGCTCTCAAGAAGCTCATAGATCTCCAAAATGATAGGTCTAGTCTTCCACCTCGCACTAGCTCCACTCTTGACTGCCTCTATTATTACTTTTGAATCCCCCTCGATTTCTAGCTGTCTGAAGTTCATCTATTTTGCAAGTTTAATCCCCTAGAGAAGAGAAGTCCCTTCCGCCTGGATGACAGTACAGTTATTGATTGGTCTTGCATAAGCCAGAAGGCAAGAGCCATGGTGGTCTCTCAGCACTCCTCCCCCACTTTGCCCAAGGTTGTTAACTGCCCCATCAAAGTTTAATTGTATCATGCCTCTAGGAGGGGCAGTCCATTTGGTAGCTTTTCTGGCAGTCTTTTTAGTATTTTCAAACCTGGAGAACCCACTCAGGAGGTTCCAGCATTTCGCTATCTTAGCTTCCCAGGAAGCAGGAGGGATGGATGGGAGCTTCCATTTAGCCATCCTAGCATTTTCACTGAAAAACTTAGTTCCGATAAGGAGAAAGGTTTCAGGCTAGATGCATGTCTCCCTGAATATCCTGTTGTCTCTTTCCTTCCAGATGGACCAGCATATGTGTGGAGAAAGCATACACCAGAGGAGTTGGAGCAGAGGGTGGTTTGAGGGGGATCTCCAGTTAATGAATTGGTGAACCTCACCACCCAGGACCCACGAGATACCCAATCTATCATAAATTCCTTGCCACATGCTAGTAGCATAGTCACAGTGGATGAAGAGGTGATTTATTATCTCTTCCACCTTCTCACATAGGACACATCTATTTGCCATTGAGAAGACTCTTTTAGTAAGATTATCTTGGGTTAGGATCTTACCATGCATTAGGGTCCACCAAAAAAAGTTTATTTTAGGTGTGAGTTGGGGGATCCACACCTTCTTCCAGTCCCCTGGGTTGCTCTCCTCCTTAAGAGGCAGGTTATAAGTAGAACTAACTGTGAAAGCACTAGTCTGGATGGGGGTCCAAATAATAGAGTCATCAACCTCAGAAATTCTGATACTAGTGAGGATGTCCATAAGCTCCTTTTCTAAGTGTTGTAGATCCAGTCTGTCCCTTAATTGATTGGGTAAATCAGCCCAAACTCTTCCATTGGTGTAGTTGGAAGCTCTAAAACCCAAGGTAGGTCGAAGGTAGTCCATAATTGGTTTGAATTTATGACCCAGTTGAGGTTGGTTCATGATCCAATGGTCATTCCAGAATCTGATGGACCTACCATTACCAATTTTCCAAAAAGCCCCTCTGGATAGGAGGGGCTTACACTTGCAGATGTTTATCTAGAGTTTGGATCCACTAGGGAGGTCACTGTTATGGAACATCGTTCTGTAGGGGTGGATTTGAAGATATTTGGTTTCCATTATTCTACACCAATCTGATTTTCCCTCAATGAGCTTCCAAGCCACCTTAGTAGTAAGGGCCTTGTTCATCAGACCAATTTTTATAAGGCCAAGACCTCCCAATCTTTTCGGGAGGAAGACAGTGTCCCAGTTGACAAGCAAAATCCTCTTTTTTTCTTCAGTCCCTACCCACAGAAATGTTCTCTAAATTTTTTCTAGTTTTTTGGCCATATTGCTTCTGATTTTGAAGAGGGATAGGAAGTAGACCGGGATCCCCTAGAGGGTAGAAGCAACCAATTGAAGTTTACCAGCATTTCTTAAAATCTTTCCTTTCCAGCTAGCGAGTTTCCTCTGGGTTCTATCCAGGATACATTCCCAAAATTCAAGGGATACCTCTTTGACCGTGAGGGGAAGGCCAAGGTAAGTAGAAGGGAGCGAGGCTACCAAGCATCCCAGATTTCACAGCACCTTATTTTGTAAGTCCACTGGAGTATTGAAGAAGAATAGCTATCTTTTTTGATAGTTAATACATTGACCCGAAGCCCAAGCATAACAATCCAAAGTTTGTTTCCATTGCCTGGCCTCAATAACAAAAGAATACCCAAAGAGGAAAGTGTCATCCACAAACTATTCCAACACCACCTGAGGGTGAGTGGAAGCAGGTTTGATGCCTTTTATCTTTCCTATAGCCGATAGCATACCCATAGTCCTGCTAAGCACATCAGCCACCATGATAAAGAGGTAAGGAGAGAGAGGGTCTCCCTGCCTAAGACCTTTCTTAGGGGTAAAATGTCCACCCAGGGATCCATTAGTTAGGACAAAAAATCTAACATTTTGGGTACACTCTTTTATAATTCGGATAATGTTTTCATTAAAGCCCATTTTAGCAAGAATTTTGAGCAGAAAGGACCAATTAAATTTTTCATAAGCTTTGGAAATGTCCAGTTTAAAGGCCATACCTAAGGCTCTGCATTTGTCCATAGAGTGGATAATTTCATGAGTGGCAATGGCCACGTCCAGTATTGGTCTACCTGGTACAAAACCTTTCTGGGTGTTGCAAGTAATCCTTTCAAGGAGAGGCTTGATTCTAGCAATCAGGATCTTGGTGAGGATCTTGTAGAAGGCATTACAGAGGCTAATGGGTCTGAAATATATCATAGAAGTAGGGTTGTCATTCTTAGGGACAAGCACAATGTAATTTTTATTATGCTTTCTAAGAAGATGCCCAGTCCAAAAGAAATCTCTGGAAGCTCTAGTAACATCATTTCACACAATCTCCCAGTACTCCTGAAAGAATGTAGGGGGAAATTTGTCCAGTCCAGGGGCTTTGTAAGCTCCCATAGTGAAAAATGCCTTCTTAACCTCTTCTTCTGAAACTCGCATCATGAGCATGTCATTATCTCCTAGGCTAATAGCACTTTGGATGTGATCTAGGAGCTAGTTTTGGATGTGTTCTGGGTAGTCAGGACCCCTTTCCAAGTACAGGTCCATAAATTAATTATCTACAACCTGGTTAATTTTATCCTTTTCCTTGACTTCATTCCCACCCTCATCTAGGAGAGAGGAGATGGTATTTCTCTTCTTATGGATGCTAGCAGACATGTGGAAGAAGGTCGTGTTCCTGTCCCCTTCAGCAAGCCACTGAATTCTGGATCTTTGCTTCCAGTAAATTTCTTCTCTTTTCAAGGTGTCCTGCCACTTGTGTCTAGTCCTCTCCTCCTCCCTTTGGATCTGAGGCGGGAAGCTTCCGGATGAAAGTTGAGGCTGGAGGGAAATGAGGGTTTCAGAGGGATCGATTTTCTTTAAAATCAATGAATTTTGAGTTATAAATTAATTTTTTTATATATTGTAAGAAATTAGTTAATTAATTTTTTTGTTGATCCTCCAAAGTAGTATATAAAATATAATAAACTCAAATATCAATAATATAAATTTATAAAAAAAAATGAGGGAAAAAGTTGAGGTCAAGTATTTTAATGGTTGTGCGGACTATTGTTCATGATCTTTAGTATATTTTGTGGATAATCGATAGAAAATATTCAATTCACATGATCAAATAAAAAATAAAGTTCATAAGATTTACAAAATTTGATGGAAGAGAAGAAATTATGGATAATCATTCAAATACATAAATATTGCAATTCAGGGTACTTTGAGTCATTATGGTGGGATAATTTATTATTTTATCTTGAGCATAGGTAACTTGTCGTAACATATTTTACGATCTATCTTATGTATGAGGAATGCGATTCAAAGGTAGAAGTGTGAGAGTGGAGCTAAGGAATGGATGTGCAAAAGAAAAGTATTATATATTTTTGTTCAAAATTTTAAGCTTAAAAGATACATATTTAAAGACAATATATTGGTGATAAAAACCATGTGCTTAAAGGATGCATATTATGAAACAATGTGAGGCTAACTAGAAGTCTAGACTTAAAATAAATATTGTTTAAAAAAATGTGTTACTATTCAAGAGTTTGAACCTTAAGAAATATATTTAGAAGATTGAGGGTTGTTGATTATTTTTCAATAGATTCTTCTCCAATATAATCTAAGGTTTATGTTGTTGCATGATAATGTTTTTTTTGGTACATCTTTTTATATGTTGTCTTGAGATAGAGAGTTTCTATTGTACAAGTATTTTATATCTTGGAATAAGGTACTGAGCTTTAGTTGTGAAATTTTAATAGTTTTAATACATATTAAAGTCATAATAGTTAATTAAATTCTCCTCATGATTTTCCCATCCACGGATTTTGTACATAAATATATTGTTCATGTGTTGATCTTGTTTTTCTTTCATTGGATCAATAAGGATAATTTCTTATGATGCTCTGAAGTTGTTCAACATTTAAATGGAAGTTTTTATTATGGTCTAGATTTAATTATTCCCCCTCTTAGTCATCGTGTATTTTCAACAATTGGTATTAAAGTTTGTTACATTATTTTAAAGCTTAAAAACTCAAGGGAGATCTAGTATGGTGCAAGTTTTATGTTTTAAAGTTCTCAGGTTTGAAGGTATAAATTATTCTTATTGGAAGGAGTGCATGAAGTTTCATTCAAAATCTCTAATAATATGGTTATGATAAAGTATTCAAAAAGGTATAATGCATCGTATATTCATCTATGGGAGATGCACCAATATTAAGCCAATCCATCATTGTTGTTGGGCCTAACCTTGGAATGTAGCCATTTGAAGATTTTGAAGATAATAAAGAAAGTTCCCATTATTCACATATTTTTTGAGTTTTTTCATCAATCCTTTCAACATTTCTACATTTAAGTGTGATGTATTTGACAATATAGATTAGTGAATTAATCCAATTCCTATTCTAGGTTGTCAAGTAGAACCTTTTGCAGAATTTGTATGTTTGTTTACAGATTATTACTGTTTGTGGTACAAACCCTAATAGTGAGTTTTAGGTCAACCTATATGTTGAATAGTAAATGTTACTATAAATCTTAGTAGTGTGTGTCTTGTGGATGCTGATTTGAATTTCTGATAAGTCTGAATCCAGTTTTGGTGTATCACCTTCTAGTTTATTTACTCAGTTTTAGAAACCAGCCTAGAATCTGGATATTCCTTCTTAATCAAAGTCCAACCACAACTTAGGAAGGTTTCCATTGTTACCATGAGATATTAGCATGCCCTAATGTCTAAGTTAGGGTGATATTTCAAGGCCTTAATAGTTTTTGGCATGCCCGGTGGAACAAAAGGTCATAGTTTTCATAGTTTTTGTTGGTTTTGATATGCATCTAGTAGGTTGCAGACCTTTGGGAGGTCATTGTTTTGCATATCTCGTGACTCTTAGTTCATATCTACTAGTTTTAGGCAGATTTAGCACCTCAAATGGATTAATATCCTCCATTTCATGAAAGCATTCCTCCATTCTCTAAATACCAATCGTATTAAGACAACCATGCTATTGTTTTATGCTAGAATTTGAAGGACAACCTTCATCCCATGCTTATCACCCTCCAACCTAGCATCAATTTTCTTTGCAGCATGCCTATCAGCAACCACAAGGGAGTTTCTTTCTTGATTCTCAGAATTATCCCCAGCATGTTAGAAACATAAGCCTTCATGATATTTCAACAAACTTTCAAGAACAACAAAGATCTGTTAAATGAGAAAAAGAATTGAAGATTCAGCAAGAAGAGCTATCTTATCAATCTCTCATGCACCAGCAAGAGATGGGGGCTCAAAGGTATGAGAAGGAGTTTTTTCTAAGCAGGTTGTAGATAAAGAGGAGAAAATGAGGTAGTTAATAGAAAGATTACAAGAACTAGAAGCTCAAGCACCTTCTTGTGCCCTAAGTCAGCCTATAGTCCAAGAGGGTTCCAAGCTTAAGATTCCAAGTTTGAAGGGTTATGAACCTGCAAGGGAAATAGGGAAGCCCCTGCAAGAGCCCTTGAGTGAGAATGGTCAACTATCCCACTTTATTGATTCTCAATTTGAACCAAATGACCAAAATTCTAAGTTACCATCGAAACCTTCATGGACTAATAATCATGGCTTTCATATGCCAAATCTTGCCAAGGTTACCCTATGTGAGCTATCTCAAGATCAGGGAGCTGAAAAGGAGGTTATTAGTTCAAATCTGATAAAATAAGTAGCAAAATCTCAAGAACAAAGCCAGTTGAGATAGGAGGTACCAAATTTATTTCTGGAGCTACTTTCATATTTTGAGTAGGATAGTGAACATGCTCCATCATTGGTTGCATGAGATTATTTTGAGCAAGAAGAGATAGTTGTGCTCCTCTTTAATGAGTTACCATCCTTTTTTGATCAAGATGAGGAAGATTTGATTCAAGTCACATAAACACAACCCCTAGAGGTGCATGATAAGGAAGCTAACAAAAGCCTAGATGATTATTTTGACAACATTATTGAAGATTTATGTGAGAGACTTCTTGTCGAGAGGTCATAATATGTGCCTATTGAAGTGTTCTCTTATTTGGAGAACATTCTTTCAAAAGATTATGTGCAGGAATGCAAGCTAGAACCAAGTGCTCATGATTTTCTATCAGTTAATAGTTTTGATGAGCTCCTACCCAACTTGACAGAAGATGATGGTAATTTGACCATGGAGGAGGAGTTGACATGGATGTTAATAATGCAATAAAACTATGAGGACTCGGAGACAATAAAGGAAAGTAAAAAAATCAGCAAGGAAAGCTCTAGGTTCATATCTTCAAGAGGCTACCCAATCCGCTATCTAGCCCTGTTGGAGCAAAGTGAGGAGGCATCATTTATATCAGCACCTGATTATGAGGATGTTTATAAGGAAGACCAAGTGGAACATGTTGATTCAGATTTCTCCCATTAGTAGAGTGAAGTAAGTCAAAATACTTTATCTCTTCATGAAATGTTGCATGAGCTGGTTAAATGTGTTTCATTTTTTAGTCTTCCTGTGTTTTCCTATAAGCATGTTCATCATTGCAATTTGAGGAGGAAAGGAAAATATTTTAGTGAACCGGTAAATGGTTTTGTTTAGTATGTTTTGTTTCTGGTTAGGCCAGGGTTTAAGTCAAATTTATTTTTAGCTTTCCCAGTTTTCAATAAGTTTTCAAGATTGAAGGTTTGATAGGGTTGCAAAGGAATAGTTTCACTAAATTAAGGTTGGCTATCAGTAGTAAAAATTAGGGAAAAGCATGCTTTTAAGTTGTTGTCAATATCTACAAACACAAGAAAATCCTTGCTTGAATTATAAGGAATACATTTACAATTTGTGATAATGAAGTTTTTTCTTCAGTATCACCAATCATAAACATACACGCAATCACTGACAAAGGGTTTTCTGATATACATAGTCTATGTTTAAGGTTTGAATCAGATGATTAATAGACTTGTTACCCAAAATAACAACATACAAAAGAAAAAACACAAATAGGAAAAAATTGCATTTTTAGGGGTCAAATTAACATTATCCTTCAGGTACTGTTGATTAACATTTCATAATTGCATTGTATTGATCACATTTCTGAATTTCAAAATTTTAATTGATCAATTACATTGTGCATTCAAACTAAATGTAATATACAAAGTGTCTTTTCATATTTCACATTTCATGTCAATCACAAGAGTACATTTGTAGAATAGAAAGAATGATAGAAGTATGGAGTAGGGTCTCATGCATTGCCTTGTTGTGTGTTGGTTTTCTGTTGGTTGTTTGTTAGGTCCTAGGTCTCCAAGTCCAGGTCTTCATCTTCAACAAGTCTTTAGGGTTTTACCTACATCATGAGAGAGAAAATGGTGTTAGATCCACCTGGATCTAAGCAATTCATGAGACACAAAAAACATACAATCAATTCTTCTAATGTTTCATATCAATTCGAAAAATTCAATGTAACAAAGAAATGTGCATCCACTCTAAGTGAAAGCTAGTATTAAAGGGACTTGTTCAAAGCATGAAACCTTTTACTATTAATGATCATTTTGATGTATGTTGTTTTAATTTTTTGAAACCAAATATCTGAATGGAAGGGACTTAGTATTTTTATCGAAGAAACCTTTTTTCAGAATTAGGTCAACATGTTAGTTTAACAAACAAAAACAAGCCAAACAACATTCACGAATGAGTGCCATCTCAGATAATACTCACATACAAAAATTAATTGGTTAATTTTGTTTGCTGACCTAACAGATTGATTGGTGATATGTGTGCAATAGATGAAAAAGTAACCAAGTACATATAACAAGAGAAATGCAGTAAGTGTTACGAGCCCATGCTCGAACTTCACAAAAGCCACTACATACAAGAAGGTTTTTTACATCACAATAAGTTACCATTCATTTTCATGCAGGAGGAGAAGATGCATATGCATAAAAAGAGTCAATGATGCTGCAAAAGACACATGAGCAATGAAGGGTTTTTAAGGAATATGCAGAAATGGAAGAGAAGGTTTTCACTGTCATCATGCAAGATAAAATGAAATTAATGTTGTTATAGTAAGTATGCAAATGAAAAAAATACATATGAATTGAACTCATTTGAAATCAATATTGCAAAATACATGCCTAGTGATCAATTATGTTTCATTACTTTCATATTATGAAGTGTTATTGTGTATGCCTACAAAATAGTAGGATTTGCAAAAAATGGGGATATATAACAGAATTGACAAATTGCATGTGACCTGCAAGTAAAAGAACAGTGAGAAAGAATTGCAATAAAAACATGTCCATGTGCTTTTGTGGAGTGAGCATTCAAAGAAAACAACTACATTGTGAGCAAGCAAAACAATGTTTATTCATCAGTTAAAGAACTCAAATTATGCTTTCGTGGAGTGAGCATTCAAAGAAAACAACTACATTGTGAGCAAGAAAAACAATGTTTATTCATCAGTTAAAGAACTCAAATTATCCTATGGAATGTAATATTCATCATGCATACAGAGAATACAGTCATGCTTGTGGGATATGCATGTTTAATAAGGTTCCCGCTATAAGTATTGCTCAAGGGAGTCATGAGTCTGTGCTTGAACCCCATGGGTGGTATCTTGTATGTAATTAAATAACATTGTGCTTTTTACAATAAGAGGGATTACACTCTTAGAGTGTTTAAACATGTAATATTTTCATTTTGATAAAAGATGCTCATGGTTTTACCAGTACAGAATGTTGTTTTTGTAACATTATAAACATGCTAGAAAATAAAAAATACTTTATATGTCTCTCAGACAATGAAGATAAGCTTCGACCTTGACAAAGAGAGACATGTTTTATGATTAGGAAAATATTTTCATGTTTGAAAACATTAAGTGGAGTTCACCTATGTACAACAAGATAGCCATGGAGGAAGCCTGAGTTCATCTTGCAAACAAAAACACTAACAAGCTTGCACATGTTCGAGTTCACTTCCATATTTACCATAATAGCCATGTGGGTGTTTCCTTTTTGTTGCTATTCATCAAAAACAGTGAGTAGTAATGAAGAAAATGATAGCAGACAAAGCAAGCTCAAGAAAAGCTCAAGGTAAAGTAATAGTCCATGCTACAATGATACAGTCGACACAAGAAGTAAGAAAGAGACACCCTAGTTTTTTGTTTGAAAGATGCAAGTATTTGTAAGTGCCCATAAAAAAAAAGTTACCAGAGCTTGAGTTCTTTAAAGATACGCAAAATATTACAAACTTGATACAAAAGAATGCATTTTTATGTAGAAGCTACACAGGATGTGAGGGTAACTTATCTGGAGGAGAAATGACAAGAAGGTCAAGTTTGAAAAGAAGAAGAGATGCCAAGTGTCATGGGTAGAGGAAAACAGAAGAAATGGATCCCGAGCTCTGTATGTTCCAATAGAGAAAATTCACGGCCACTACAAGCTTCATTCATTGTTAATAATAAATAGGGAATGAGTCTGAAGCTGTGGCTGAAATATGCCAAGTTTCAAGATTGAGTTTCATGGGTAACTCCACATCTTTCAACGATAGCTTAGACTTATTCCAAGCTTATGGTGGTGATTCAAAACCTGTTAACTCCAAGCCCAAATTCAAAGCATACATCCAGAGCCATATCTTATTGCATTAAAACCTCAAGAGCCCAAGCCATTCAGGCTATTTCTCATGTGTTTCTATGAAATGAAGGCCATGGGTGATAACTCACTATTTACAAGCCTGAGTTCAAGAAAAAAAAACCCCAGACTCCAGCATATTCAAAGAGAAAATCCATAGAAAGTGCCATATGTTATGGAAAACAGAGCTCAAACTCACAGTTTCTCACAAAGCCTGAGAAGCCCAAACTTCTTCACATAGTCCAGATGTAGATACAACGCCATTGATTATGCCTTCAAAAGTACCAGATTCAACCAAGCATGGTGGCTCCACAGAGAAAACCCTAAGTGTAATGCGATGAATAAATAATATGCAATGTGTTTTACCAAGTTTTTGAATCCACTGCCAAATGGAGAATGCATTGTCAGTTCACAGTGCCTCGACATTCCCCAAGATAGTACCATGATAGTACTTTTGTGCCAAAAAGACAATAGTCTATCTTTTCATTGGATGCAATCATATTATTCATGAGCTGTGGTCGAGCATGGAGCTAAAGTTATCTTAACTTAGCTAGACTATGGTCAGGTTTCTTGGGAGTTAGGGTTTTTTCATACTATGGTGTCGACTTGGGAGCTAGGTTTCCATACTATGGTGTTGGTTTATGTGTTTGGGTTATATGCATTTCGGGGTATACATATTTGATATATCCTATAGTAAGGTTGGTGAATGTGTAAAAAGATGTATCTTTTATGCACCAAATTTAGGGGACATGTTTAGGGATAGACTTAGGGCTTAATTTAGAGCACTTATTAAGCCTTAGGTTTGAGGATTTTCTATTTTGGAGGACTTTTGGAGGGAGATGATTTTCAAAATTGGGCCATATGGGCTATATAGTTGACCTGTTAGTTCATGTTTAGGGGTTGCAAGTTTTGGAGAGAGGGCTAAAAGTGAATTCATTGTTCCTTGGTGCCTTGGAAATCCTTTTGTAACCACTTTGTTATATTTTGAGAAGAAATAAAGCATATGATTCATTGCCTTCCATATTTTTGAGCTTCAAAATCTTGTTTTCATCTTTCTTTGCAAGTGTTTATTTAATTGATATCCAAGAGAAGTGAGTGTATCCATATTCCTCCTTGAGGTGATCAACTATTCAAATCCTTGTAAGGAATATGTATGTTTGTTGACTGGTCAAGCTATTTGTGGTTCAACCCTAGTAGTGAGATTTGCTAGCCTATATGTTGAGCAGAGATATTAAGTATCAAGCCTCTGATATATGAGTAGAAGTTATTGTTTTATCTCTCAAGAAAAGTTTGAACCCATTTTTAGTGTATCACCTCACTTTTACTTCTAGTTTTGTTTCAAAAGTTTATTTCTTCCCTTTTCCCATTAAGTTATCAATTAGGAGGTGATATCCCATATCAAATAGGAACCAACCTAGAATCTAGAGACTCCTTCTCAATCATAGTCCACCCACAACTAGAGAAGGCTTCCATTGTTAGGATAGAGTACTGTCAAAGCCCCAATGCCTGAGTTGGGTTGGTAATTCTAAACCTCAACAAGACTCAATGCCCAATGGACTATTTTAGGATAATGGTCTCAATGTATAGCAGGTAGACATCCATCAGAGGTCGCCAGAATTGTGATCCTAATTTTATACATGAAGGATGATAATCATTAACAACAAAATATTGCATAAATTTAAACCTCTTAAAGACTATTATTAGCCAATATCGATGAGATATATTGTTATTGCATTCATATTATCAGTTACATTGTACTCTAAGTATTGATCATATTCAAATTTTCAAATTCATACTTGATCATTACATGGTGCATTCAAACTTAATGTAATAAAGAATGTTCTCATCATATTACATCTTTCACATTGGAACATAGAGTAACATATGCATAAAATAAATTAATCTAGTAGCATCATGAGGTTAAGGGGTCCATGCATTGCCTTTAAGAGGTCTTTTGTATTCTACAGCTGGTTGTTTACATGGTCCGGGTCTTCATTATAGTGCCTCACTGAACCTATCATGGAAAAAATGAGATGAGAAAGTGAGTGGAATAAACTAATTCAAACAATGACAAGGTAAGTACATTACTTTAATTCTTCAAATAACCTATTTAGCATATGTTTATTTCTTTCTATGCCACTTTTAGTTTCTTTAAAATGTGAATGTTAATTTAAAATTTTATGATAATTTTCATAGTGTGAATGATAATGATAAAATTGGATGGGATTAAAGGTTGAAAATAATTTCTATGTGATTACTTTAGAACATTGCACTATGAACTATTTACTTTGATATATGATAATAAATTCAAACAATCGAGCCTTAAGGTTTCAAAATCAATGGAGTCATTTCCATCTCCTTAAAATTTTCTATAGGATATCAAAACTATTACCTATCATTTTATATAGATTTATATTATATCAATAATTGTAGTACCCCTCCATATCAGTGCTTTAGTGTTGTGTGATTTTTTCATCATAATAAGTTTTGATGTTTGTTTGATTAGACCTAAATCAAGTATTGAAATTTTGTGCATGGAATTAATTAATACTAGTATTGATACTGCTATACCATAGCCTAAATATGTAATAAATAAAATGATCAACTATGATTAATTAATAGTGAGGATTCCTATTGTGTTCTTATCTTATACTTTGTTTTTGTCTCATGGGGCTTATAAGATCTTATTATAGCTATTGGTTTGATGATCAAAAATATTTCAACCTTGGTACTAATAACGATCATTTTCATTTGAATAAAATTGTTAGATAGTTATCAATTTGGTCTAGATATTAAAGAGGATGCTAGAGATCACATTAAGGTAATATTTATTCTTGTGTGCAAAAGGAAACATAGAAGATTAGAATTAAGATATGTCTTAAACATCTTCTTAGAATAGGTAGCCTCAATGTAAATTTGAATGACAATTTTAGTACTTAAAGAAACATTAATTTATAGATTATTGCTCTCGCTTTTAGATGATTTTAGAAATAATCATTTTGATGTAGGTATCTAAACCTTCTACCCTTATTTTAGCCATTCAAGCCTAATTGTTTATCCCTAGATGGAATAGATCATTATTGCACATCTATTTTTTATATGGAAATATCGAGTTAAAGAAATATAGTTATAATTATTATAAATTACATGTCTACCTTAATTAAACAAAGGAAACTTCATATTTAAGATAATAATTTAAACTTACAGTCATATTATATGTGATCATAGAAGGTGAAATTTAGTCCTCATAACCTATAAGTATATCCTCAATGAAAGTTAATGTTGCATTAATTATTATTTATGAAATAGAAATAGAAGAGAAGAACACAATTCTATTGTTTATCTATTTATTTTATTTTATTGATTCAAAGAATTGGGACCTTGGTGACATGATTAATTATGGATGGCTATTGTCTATGTTAAACTCAATATTTAATATATATATATATATATATATATATATATATATATAAAATTAAATAAGACAAATAAATTTAATATATGTAAGGATTCGATTTGATACGCTTTATACGTAGAAGCTAACAGTCATAGTGACCTGCAAAGCAATTAATAGGTGGTAGGAAGTGGAACTTCTAGACATGGGAGGCACGTCTTTGAATAAATAGGCCGGCGCTTGCATAAGAGTCAGAAGAGGGAGGGAGATAGTAGGATAGCGATGGGAGTCGATATAGGACATGAAAGTGAGGTGAGTAGGGGGATGGGATGCCATTGGTATATGTGCCCCAAAGTGTGAACACAAATTTGAGGGGACGGTGTCAGAAGAATGGGATGGAAGGGAAGTGGCAAGTGGGAGATATCAAGTTTAACCTGGTTGTATTTTCGGATGGGTGGAGGCCCAAATTTCCCTTCAGCAATGGATGCACTCCAAAAATAAGGGAACAAGTTGAGGATGAAGGTTAGGGTTTCAAAGGCCAGAGGCTCAAGCTTTTCGTTATTGCAATGTGTGAATTTCGGAAGACAAGTATTTGGGTTGAAATTTTTATATGAAGATGGGCAGAAAATGCTCATCTTTAGACTTCTGAATGTCACCTAAAAACTACCATCAGCAGCAGATCGAAATCCTCAGCGACAAAGAGGACGAGGCCAATGAACATTTAAGCCTAGGAATTTTGGCCAAAGAAAAGAAAAAAAAATTAGTGGTTTTAGAAATTATTAGCTTAGATGAAGACAAAAGACCAGCCAGGCCGGCGGTTCAAACTCTTGACGAATCCAACCATCAGACTAATGATAATGATAATTTATATAATGATGATGATAAGAACAATAGAAAGGATGGAGGATACACATGTGTAGAGTCTTCTGACAATAAAAAAAGTTGAGAGAAGGAAAAGATTGAAGTATCAGAAATGGATTTTGTGTCTGTTGATATCATGCCTGGTTATGTATGTGAAATCCAAAGTAGGAAGAAGAAGAAGAAAAAAAGAGTAGGAAAAGTGAGCATTTACATGTTCTTTAAGCAAGATGAATGCGACTTCGATCATCTACTATGAAAGATACTAGTTTTAGGAGCCCCTCAAAGAGTTGTTTTAAATTTCCAAGTCAACTAAGCATTTCAGGGTTTTCATTTTAATAATATACAGATTCTAATTTTGGAATCATAATCAGCATATTCTAGTGATAATTCCTTGATAGAATCTTGGAAAGGTAGGCTAGGACTATTTTTTTTATCTTCTCTGAAATCATGCATGGTATCGATGACATGAATATAGCATCTCATAAATTTGGAGTCCGTGTAACATTATATTGGGATCATTCCCACTTTGGAGCAATAAATTAGTTTATAGAAAACTTGACTATATTACTTGTGAATGGATTAAA
>MU227281.1:487170-498726 GCA_018584345.1 Thuja plicata
ATTGTTACCATTAGATATTAGTATGCCCTAATGCCTAAGTTAGGGTGATATTTCAAGGCCTTAACAAATCCATTTACTTTCTAATATGTGAGTAGGAGTTCAAAATTCCTCTATTGGTAATGACGCAAAGACCAAAATAAGTTCTAGAGAAAGGTTAAAATAAATTTACATAATGAGGATGCATAAGGACTTACTCTTTTCCTTTTCTCATCCATAGTTTTCCTCAGAGAATTTTTTTGGTAATTCACTTGATCCTCATAGAAGCCTTCTCATGTCTCAATTTTTAATTCTAGGAATAAATATATCACAATATCTACTTTAGGAAGATGTACTTATTACCTTGTTTTTATTTATTTTGTAAAGAAAGAGGCCTGGGGTCTATACTTAATAATAAAATTAAAGAGGTAGAGAACTTGTCAAATACCCAAAACTAGTCTGCAAAGAAGTTTAATAATCTAGCTAGATGCCGTAAAACGAAACCACCAAAAATGAAATGAAATAACTTTAGCTAACATACAAATTGAATGCTTATTCAAAACCAAAGTCTCTCAAGGAAAGATTAAAGCTTAACATTTGATTTTTAAAAAACAATCTAGGGAGATTCACGAGTTATCTGCAACTTCTGCCCCTAGTGGGAAAGATGGACCAGTATTAGAAATGATAAATTTTCTCCTTTGTTTGACTTCATTATCAAGAACAACAATAAAATTTTCCTTTTCTTCCAAACCCAAAGCCTTATCTTTGGGGTCTACATGATGGATTATCCTCTTAAAATCTATTAAATGATGGATGGTAAGATGCATTTGTGCCAAAAAACCTATTCCACATATAAAACATTATATTTCTAGAAATAAAAAGTTCACATGGAAAGAAATCTCCAATTAAACCCATTTCTTTGTCAAAGAGTGAGCAGTTACACGAAACTAGATCATTCTTTATGGAATCAAACAAATTTTTCATAACCACTTTTTTGTTATATTCTTAGAAGGAAATATAGCTCCAACTAAAGGCTTTCCATTGAAAAGTTCATATTTCCTAAGTGCAGTACCTATATGAACCACCCTCCCCCCCCACAAACTCATTACACACATTACTAAAAACCATATTTTGTATGATACCTTACTCCTGAATTAAATCAATTGCATTTGAAATAAAAACCATCAATACCTAAGATATAAATATGATACAAGGAGAATTTGGAGCCAACACATTTCTCCCTATGACTTATCAAATGTCCTCCATATGTTCATCCTCCCATTTGAAAAAATATTACAAAGGTGATTACCAAGGACCATACCTTAGAAAGGGCGGTCCCAAGTGTTTAGAGGGACTGTAATTCTATTATTTTGTTTTTCATTTTAAAAAGTAGCCAAAACTGGGGGCTGACCCAAACATAAAAAACTAGCATGAGGAGTGCTAACAACTAGCAAAGCACACACACAACAAACCCTCAGCCTATGCCAATTTTAAAAACCAAAAACCAAGAAAGAAAATCACCAGGCCCCAGCTCGAACACAGAGCTGGCAACCAGCCTGGAAGTCCTAACAGGCCCCAACCTCACCATGAGGTTGGTAACCAGCCTATGGTAGTAAGTAATGGTAAAGTCAGTATTAACAATAACAAACAACAGATTACAAAAACTTGAGATTAACCGAAGATCTAACAGGCCCACATCGCCCAATCAAAAAGTCCAGGAAAAAAATTTAACCATAAATAGAGGAAAAGGAAGCTACTTGGGGTTATATTCCCCGCCTTTCAACAAGAGCTTAAGCCAGTCATCCATGAGGAACTAGTATAGTTCTTCATCCTTTCGCTCACCTCCTGGGTTTGTTTTCTCCATATGAAGGAGTTGGAGCATAGTGGCAGCTGCATGCATGACCTTCACAGCAAAGTCCGCAATCCAATTAAACCTTTCCCTAAGATTTTTTATTTCCACCATCATTTCCTTTAGCTTCACCTTAGGGTTAGACAAAAATAGGGGCTCGTAAGGACCAACAGTAACAATGGGAGTGTCACTCACAGCATCAGGTATTTTCTCCTCTATTTTTTTGGAGTCCTCCGGGTCAATCTTTATAACCACCTAGGGGGCTAGGGGACTGTGAAGTTAGGAGCGGCGAGTCCACTTTCGTCTCCTCAAAGAGTTTTTTATTCAAATGGTCAAAGGCAGGGAGAAGGAAATTGGCAGAGACATGAGAGTCAATTATTTTCACAAACCCATCCACAGTAGATCTTTTCTTCTTTTTTTCCCTTTCTTTCTCCTCAACCTTAACTTTCTTCTCCACATTAGCTTTCCCCCTGGTGACCTGCTTGATATCTTCTTCCTCCTCTGAATCTTCTTCCCCTTCATCCTCATCAGTGCACCTCTTTCTCGCAGCTTTTTTCTTGTATCTGGTTTTGGTAGCGATTCTGTTAGATCTTTGTCTACTACCATTCTCCTCCTCCTCTCCTTCAGATTCAATGGTGATTTGGTCACCGTCGGCCGAACTCAGCTTATTCTTCTTGGAAACAAGGGTTTTGGAAGAAGTCATGGGGTTAGAAAGAGTGACTTGAAGCTCATTAGGATTCTCAAGATATAGCATAAAGTTATGGAGAGAAGCAGTCCTAAGCGGGTAGAGAGATAAATGGAAATTGTAAAGGCATAGCATTAAGCCTTGATGGAGAATACAATAATTCTGCCTGGATTTCATTTTTTCTCTGACTTCCAAAATAGAAACTTCCATCAAATGGAGTAGAAAAAATGGAAAGGAGATGGAATCATTGTACCTGAAGTGGTTAAGGAGAGGGAAATGGTAGTTGTAACAGGTGCCAAAGCAGCCTTCTAGAGTGATATACTTCCTTGAAATGAGGCACATTTCATTCCATGGGTCGGGCAGTGTCATTTTGTTGAATCCTCCCCTAAAAATTTCAGGAATCTCTATTTTTTTGAAGAATCTTTATATATGGGTGTCATGTCAGCTTTTGGTGATTTTCTTCCATTTTCTCCCCTCTATGGACAGACCCGTGGCCTGTGCAATAACCTCGTCATTAATCTAAAAAATTATTCCATTTATCATGACTTTGCGGTCATCCCAAGTTTTTACCAACTACAGAGAGACTAGTTCATCACTGCCGCCCATAGCCTTCATGAACGGGAAGAAACCCCCCTCCTTAAGGTAGTTGAGAATGCACAAATTTTTGATTAATTCATCCTCGATCCTAGCGGGTTCCACCTGCACCATATCTCCACCCATCTCCAAGCTGTATTCAGGCATGTCTTCCTCCTTGGTCTCAACCAACATCCCAACTTTCCCTCCTCTATAGCAGAGCACAACCCTCACTAGAGCAGAGCCAGTAACCCAACAAATGTAGAAATTTTTTCTCTAGATGAAAAACCAGGTGGCTTTAATGTCTGCCTTCTCACAAAATTGGCCCATACTATTCACGTGGTTGGCCAAGATAAATGAATAACCTTTGCATGTAAAAAAATGATATCGCTATAAAGGCTTGATGTAACAATTAATCACATCAGTCATATCATTCTTTCCCTTACGCGTGTTATGCTCCACGTCTTCTTTTAATTTGAAAAAGCTCATACTCTTTCTAAAAATGGCATTGATAGCCCGTCTTTCCAGCTGGCAATAATTAATATAACTAAATCCTGTATCTCTTTTAAAATTTGAAATGATGTGGCACCTCGTGAAATTTCCCACCATCTTTCTCGACCAATCAAAGTTAGCCTCATTAGTCATCATTAAATTTTCTTTCTTTTTGCACAAGTAAAATAACATGCTTGGAAAGATAGTTTAAGTTTCTCCAACATCTTAAGCCATTCACCACAAGACCCATGGTCGCCAACATGTCTGCCACCGCGTTACCTTCATGGTAAATGTGCTAAAGGTTGAAGTTATCAAACCTGGGGAGCAGCAAACAGATGTCTTGCAGCACATTTTCCAGGATCCAGCCAGTAGTATAGTTCCCTTTAACTAGCTCGATTACAATTTTAGAATCACCTTCTATGATTAATCTTTTAATCCCAATATCAGACACCACCTTTAGACCCCATAGGAGGGCAGACATCTCAGCCAAATTATTAGACCCCTTCCCCAGATGGATAGCATAGGCCAGGATCAGGTGACCCTTTTGATCTCTAAGAATACCTCCACCCGCAGCAATACCATTGGAGGCAATGCCATCAAAGTTCATCTTGGTTATATATTCCTTCGGGGGTGACCATTTAGTGTTTAGTCTTGTCAAAATGTTGGATTTGTCCATCATGTAGAAGGAGGTGGGAAGAACCCATTCCTTATCTATCATACACTCCACTCCCTTCGGGGATGGGGGAATTTTCCAGTGATAGGTATCCAGGTTTTCCTTCAGCAGATTCACAGTCAGCTGCACCATTCCTTCAACATTGTTGTCTTCTCTAAAAATCCAATTGTTTCGTTCCTTCCATAGACTCCAGTAGACATGTGGGGGTAATAGGTGACAAAGGATGTTGATGAGAGGGTGCTTAGCTATTTGACCCCAGTTATTAATGAATTGGTCTAAGTGCTCCAAAAAGACCCAGTCTAGTTGCAGTTTGCTCATTATTTTTCCCACACTTGAGAAGCGTAAGGGCAGTGAATATGAATATGATTTATTGTCTCAACCTACATTTTACAAGGAACACACCTATTGAATAGCTGGACTCCCCATTTCTAGACATTGTCCAACGTAAGGATTTTTCCATGAAGAGTGGTCCACCAGAAAAAAATTATTTTGGGGATGAGTTGGGGAAACCAAGCCTTTCCCCAACTCATCTCATCAACCAAAACCTTAATGTTAGCAAGGTAAATAAATTTGACCGTAACCTCCCCTGATTTTCTTTGACACCACACAACCTTGTCAACAATTTGAGAGATGGGGATCCTGATCTCTGCAATCAGTTTCTGTAGCTCCAGAATGTAGGGTGGGACATGCTCCTAGCCATGGCAAGCATTAGCAAGGTTCTTCCATTTCTTATCCTGAGAAATGTAGTCACTAACTTTGTCTCCAAAATGAGAAATCAAACGATCCCTGAGGAGTCTAAGTTTGTTTCTACTGAGAGGCTTATCTCCCATCCACCAGTCCTCCCAGAAACTTATCTACTTGCCATCACCCACCACCCATTTTAAGCCTCTAAGGAGGATGCCTTTACTTTTCACCATGAAGTTCTAGAATTTAGAGCCAATGGGGTAGTTTTGGCCTGGGGGGAATTGGTCATTTAAGTAGTATTTGGCCTTCAAAATTTTACACCAACTGGAGTTACATTTAAAAAGTTGCCACCCAAGTTTGGTAATTAGCACCTTATTAAGATATTTTATCTTTCTCACTCCCAGCCCTCCCACCTTCTTAGGTTGGGAAACCATATCCCAGCTAATCAGGATCATTTTAGTCTTTTCCTCCGTTCCAGACCATAGGAAGTTACTTTGGATTTTTTCGAGTTTCTCCGCAGTTCTGTCATTGATTTTGAAAAGAGATAGGAAGTAAACAGGTATTCCTTCGAGGGCCGCCGCCAGAATTTGGAGCTTCCCTGCATTACTAAGGACCTTACCTTTCCATCCTGTCAATTTTTTTTGCATTTTATCGAGTATGGAGTTCCAAAAAGGGTCAGAGACTTCCTTCATAGTGAGAGGGAGTCTGAGATAAGTGTTAGGAAGTATGCCACCATTACAGCCAATACATTCCATAATTTTCCATTGGGTTCTCTGTTCAGAATTAAAGAAGTAAAATTTTCTTTTGCTTTAATTAATCACCTAACCCAAAGCCTCCACATAAAAATTTAGCAGAGCTTTCCATTCTCTATCTTCTCTAATGCAAGCTTTCCCAAATAGAAACGTGTCATCCACAAATTGTTGAACGATTTCAGGAGGAAAAGTAGAAGCTGGTTTAAATCTGACAATATGTGTAGAAGCCTCCAGCCTCAATAAATTATGAGCCAACACCTTAGCCACAAGGAGGAAAAAATAAGGGGATAGAGGGTCACCTTGTCACAATCCCCTCTTAAGATTAAAGGACCCCCAAGGAGAAGCATTAATGAGAACCTCAAATTCAACAATTTCTACCGCCTCTTTGACAATTCTTATAAATTTTGCATTAAAGCCAAGATTTTTTAGCAACTCGTACAAGAATTTCCATATCACCTTATCATACGCCTTAGAAATGTCTAGTTTTAGTGTCATGCCATCATTATTAACTCTATCCATCGAGTGAATGATTTCATGGGTAGTGATAATCATGTTTAGAATTTGCCTTCCCGGAACAAACCCCTTCTGGTCAGGGTTAATTATTTTACCCAGGAGAGGTGTAATCCTATTTGTGATGATTTTTGAAAGGATTTTATAAACAATACTACAGAGGCTGATAGGCCAGAAATCACTTAGTTCCTTGGGGTCTTGAACTTTAGGGACTAGAACAATGTAAGTTTTGTTAATTCTCTTAAGGATTTTTCCAGTTCTAACAAAATCATGAGCAACATGGATAATATCATATTTTATGACATCCCAGAAATGCTAGAAGAAAGCCGGGGGAAATCCATCTGGACCTGGAGATTTGAAAGCACCCATGGACAAAACTGCAATTTTGACTTCCTCTTCAGAAACCTTAGAAAGTAGCGTATCGTTCTCTTCTCCAGAAATAATAGTCGGGATAGCCTCCAAGAGATGAGAGCTATCAGAATCAACCCCCCTCTATATCGGGCTTCTAAAAGTGTCATGAAATAAATCTACTGCATGATTACCCATGTCTTCTTCCTTAGTCATCACCTCCCCACTAGCAGCCAGGGATTTAATAGTATTTCTTCTTTTATGGATTGAAGCAGATCTGTGGAAAAAAATTGAGTTGCGGTCACCTTCCTTGAGCCATTGGATACGAGATAATTACTTCCAGGATATTTCTTCCCTTTTGAGGTTGTCTTTCCATTTTTTCCTCTAGCTCTCTTCCTCAATATGAGCTTCCCTAGAGGAATTTCCCATGGCCATTTCATTTTGGAGGAGTTTAATTTTTTCCTCTATCTCTTTCTTACACTGGTAGATATCCCCAAACTTATTTTTTCTCCACCTGTAGGCCTCCCTTTTGATAATTTTAAGCTTCTTAGCAATTTTGAACATAGATGTTCCCCTAATAGGTGTATTCCACCACCTTTTTATACAGTCTTCAAATTCATAGTGAGAATGGCACATGATCTCGTAGCAGAATGGTCAGGGTCCAGCATGAGATTTCTCCTCCCAGTCAAGAATCAAAGGAGAGTGATCAGACACAGTCCTTGGGAGGTGCAAGAGGCCAATTAGAGGGGCAATATCCCACTCATTAGAGATCAACCATCTATCCAGCCTAACCTAGATAAGGTGCCTACCTTTTCTATTGTTAGACCATGTAAAACCCGTTCCCTACAACTCAATATCTACCAAATCACTTATCCTCATCAAATCAGCCAGCTCCTGCATACTATCAGAATAATCTTGGGACCCTCCCAATTTCTCAGATGGGAACATGGGAGAATTAAAATCCCCAGCACAAATAACAGGGTAATCATGGTCAACATCAAAGAGGTTAGAGATTTCCACGCAGAGTCTACCCTCTTCCATTCTAGAGTGTGGGGCATAAATGTTGAACATATACCAGGAGGAATTATTCCAAGTAAAAAATGCAGCAACCTTCTCAGCCTCTGTGTTCCTTACTGACCCTTCCTTCATCTGCCATTTTTCTGAGGCCTCAATCTTCTCGGTCTCTATGTTCTTTTCTGGCCCTTCCAACACTAGCCAACCAACATGGGGGGGGGGAATCTTCCATGGGAAAGATGTTCAACTGTGGTATCCAATAAAGGCACAACTTGGAGGGACTCGACATTGTTAACCTTAGGAGAGGGGCATGTGACTGGTTGTTCCTCCAACCTAGAAGAGCCCTTACAGTTAGTCACCACATGCCCTTTTTTCCAACATTTCTAGTAGTGTAGTGTGGCATTTTCATAAACAATGGCCTGGTTCCAGTTCCCCCACTTGGAATTAAGCAGTACAAAGTTGGGAAGGGGCTTGTTCATCATGACATTAACACAAAATATAGAAAACACTAGGTGTGACTTAGTTGGAGTAACTGTGTCAGCTGTCATATAACTTCTGAAGGAGTTCCCTATCCATCTAAGCACTTTATCATCCCTGAGTTCCAGGGGAAGACCAGGAAGGCGGACCCACACTGGAGCATCTTTTTACAGTTCAACTTCTAGGTTAAATCCAGGCTTCTATTTAGCCATCAGAAGAGCGTGCTTCCCATAGCATTAGCTCCCTATAGAAACACTATTAAAATCTACCTCAGCATTAAATCTGAACAGGAACAGACCCCATGGCATAGCAGAAACATATAGGGATCCTTTAACTTTCCACCTGGCTATACACCAACTACGCACCATATCTATGGTGGGCCTAAAGGCAACAAACCTCCCAACAAGGGAAAGGTGTAGGGAACCAGATATGTCCTCCACAACTCCATCTGGGACAGAGATTTTAGGACCGAATTCTCCAGCAAATAATTTAGGCATATCATGGGTGTTAGGAGACCCAGATCCCAAAGCTTACATATAAGGGCATTTTCCCTTAGACCTTCAATCTAGGCTCAATGGTTCGGAAATATTTTTTCTGAGTCTAGGTCAGGAAATGGTATTGAGTGCCTCCTCCAGGAATGTGATACCAAGGTCTTTGTTACTTATTGTCATCTATAGATTTTCTGGTAGAAAAGTCTTGTCTTGATCTTTCTCCAATTTGTTTTTTGAGCCTTTGGTTGACCTAACTTTTATATTTTCTTTAATAATATTCTTTTAGAGATCTTATCTTCTTCCACACTTATTAGATAATTTTTTCTCAAGTTCGACATATAGAATCATTTCATTCTTTAATACAAATATTTTCCATTCATGTAGATTTACTTCTTGATATATAGTTGTCCCCTTCCACCTATATTCTCCTCTATTGGAGGCTATTGGCAATCCTCTTGATCCAATTCCCTCTTTGTTATAATATCTTCTCCGTTTAAATATTTCATGCATAACAATGTGAATCCTATCATGTTCTATTATTTTGGGATTGAAATTTCCATCTTCTATTAGATTTGAATTGAGATTTACAACCCTTGTTCCATTGTTTCTTAAGTTATCATTTATAATTTCATTTATGGAGCTCATAATGTCCCAATACTTGGTAGGCCAAAATTATTTTGGTAAAGGAGGGCTTACTGGTATTCCAAGAGGTCTAGTCAACAAAATAGATATTGTATTGGAGAATGTTGCTTCTATTGAAAATATATTTTTTGGTAATCTATTGTCATAATTAATGTTAAACATTATGTTCTCGAGTTGTTTATGGTTTCTCAAACACAATGGTACAAAAGTCTACTATACTTGGAGAATTAAGTTTCTATAATGAACCTATAACACAATGGAAGATAGGGATGTCTTTAGTACTATAGTAAACTGGAAGAAAACCATGTATTTTGTACTACAATATAGTGGAAGACAAGTATGTGTTCAGTGCTACAGTGTAGCGGAAGATAAGTATGTACTAAGAATAGTGCTTTAGTGCCAAAGAAGACAAGCATAAATTTATAATAGTTAAAAATAGGTATGTATCCTTTGATCATGTGAATATGACTTTTATCAGTGTATCAGTTTTGTACTCTTCTATCTAGATTCCCAGTAGTCTATGTAGTCTAAATGTTTGTGGTTAAGTGAATAGATATTAGGGTTTTGACTCTACAAATTATAGTTGAAGGTGTGTTGATACTTATGAAGATGGATTGTAGTTTTGGTCTTCTTTGTGGAATTCTTTGGTGATCTAAAAAAGGTATCCTCTAAGGTTGTAGTTTTGTTTAGTTGTTGTTCCAGTACATAAATATGTTGTGACAACTTTTAACATGGACCATTTCCTTGTGCTAGTTTTCGTGATATGATGTGTAGATTAGACCATGGCATGTGGAGGTTTGGTTACAATTGGCATGTTTTGTGGTTCAATGGCTAGTGTGTTTTTACACATTTGAGCTGACAAATTTGTTTTCACAATTACAAATATAGAATCGATCTATGTGTGGTGTATTTGTGCTTTGTCTATCTCTTGGAGTGGATTATGCTTCTTGATTTAGGTCTAGGTTATGCATTTAATTATTATATTATTTGGATAGGTTCATGATATATGTGATCTATCCATTTAATGTTTATCTCTTATCCGGTTAGGTCCATTCTATGTTCTAGGCCTGGATGCTTCTAGCATGGGACCTTATAAATTATAATATCTCTTTGGCATGGACGACCTTGTTGTATTCTTCAGTGAACTACCTTTTATGTAAGTACAATTTATAATTTTACAAAATGATAGGTGTGAAGCAAGTGAATGGTGTGTGAACTAGTGAAGACGTACAATAAAAAAAGAAGAGTTCAATGATAGAGGCAAAGAATAAAATATAGTACTAGGGTACTACTAAGGTTGATAGTGTTGTGGAGGACAACTAAAATATCAAGATAATCTATATTTATTTTGTAAAGAGTTGTATGGGATTTGTCCCTAAGCTAGTGAGTCTTGGGTAGACAAGTTTGTTGTATCTTACTACATTGGTAGTGAGCCACTATTTGCAAGTTTAGAATAGCGAGCTCCTATTTGTATTCATTGTTATATTGACATTGAGCCTCTAATTGAAAGTATGAAACAATGAGCTTATATCATCTTTTATAATCAAATTATATACATCAATGAATTATTATTTGTGCACAACTACTCACCATGTACTTTCCTAGTTTAGGTTTTCAAAGTATAAAAATTAGGTGGTCATGTGTTGCTCGTTCTGTCATTTACTTGCTTAATATTTTATGTGGTGATTATTGAAGCTAGTTTTATGTTAATTCATCCCAGCCCTCCTCCCTCCCCCAAATCACCATCTAATGTGTGTTCAATAGATGCACTCTATATATCAAAACCCTTTTGGTATGAATTATCGAGACCCTTGTATCATGAGATATTTTCTCATTTGAGAGGGTTGTTTGGGATTATTCCATAATAGCTTGGAATCCTTTAGTAAACAAGAGGATTTATGTATATTTTCTAATTATTTTCTCTCTGTCTCCCTTAGAAAGAACACTTTCTCGATCTTCCATTGACAAGCCTAGATCCACTCTCATTTCTCTTATTTATTTCCCTTCTTGAACCCTTATAATTTTAGCTTCCATTATTAAACCAAAGAATATCTTTATTGTTCAACATTTTTTCCCCATGACTCATTCAAAGAAAATCATTGCCCTTGTTTTGGGAACCCCCTCTCCATGTATTAAACCAAAGAATACCTTTGGTGTTCTGCATCTTTTGAGTGCGATTCCACGATCATAGAAAAATTTGGCCCTTCTTCTGAATCCCCCTCGGCTTCATTGTGGAGCAATGTTCTTATCCACAAATTGATATGATGAATCAAAAAGACTCTGAATGTGAAGGTAATTAGCCACAAAATTAACATATTTCATTATAAATAATTAAATTACCTTATAAATTTTATTATTTTGAAATCAAACTTTGGGTACTGGAATACCAT
>MU227281.1:502485-515399 GCA_018584345.1 Thuja plicata
ATAGCTGTATACATTTGTATATAACAATCATTGTAAAATTTAGTCTATATATGAACATTCTATTCCAACATCACAAGTATTAATTATACAATATTCTGTCAAACTTGTACATATATTTTTATTAAAAGTTGACATATTGAACGACTGGTTATAGAGATAAGATTTTCTTTTTAAAGTGTATTAATAAATGTTCAAGAAAAAATTTAAATATATTTTTTTTTCTCCTTTTAAATACATATAAATCATGTTTTGAAAGTAGTTAAATATAGAATAAAATAACATTTAAGACATTGAAAATTATGTATATTGGAAACTATTGGTGAAGGGAAATGTCACAAATGGAAGGGTTATCATAAATGTGTGGGTAGTTGTGAAGCATTATAGGAACAAACAAGTATTTCAAGAGTTGCTAAAATCTTAGTAGGAATTTTAGAGCTTTATATGCCATTATTTTCAGTTGGATGTATAGATGAAGATACTTACCAAAAATACTGTGTAAATTAGTTCCTTTCGAGTGGAGATTGTATGATCATTGTATTAATTCACAAATATTCTAACCTTCCCTTTCTAGGATTTGAACACATATGATGAATTATTGTGCATATGTTAGTTTTAGAGATCATGCAATCCTTTATTACTTGAACATTTAGATTACATGCACAATAATAGTTCTTATTTACTTAGTAATACATTTTCATATTAAGAATCACATGTAGCTTACTATCATTTCCTAGTTTTGGACGACATGGTGGGTGCCCTTTTAGATTCCCTAATATCGCTACTAGAAACAAATAACATACATGACTAATATAATTAGGTCACCATGAAATTATAATCAAGTTTACAATATGAATGAATTTATTTAATTATTGTAACTAGATAACATATAGTTGTATGATTGGTAGTCTTTTACTCAAACCTGTGCTCTGCAACTTCTGTACACTTTCCCGCCCAGCTCGTTTTCAAACTGATTCCCTGCTATCCCCTAAAGGAGTCTTCTTCTACTGATTCCTTGCTATCTCCTAAACCTAACTGGAAAGGGGCTCTTGTCGGTGATGCCCAACATTCCTTACAGGACTTTTTGTTGAATTTTGTTCAGACGGACGAAGGAGTAGAACTGTCACTCCCGGACTCTGTGGTGAATCACACGATGGCTGACTTCCAGATGGCTCTGGTGGGTCAATTCTTCAATTTCTGACCTACCATTGATATGGTCAGAAAATGGGTTGCTAACCAGTGGAAGATCAAAGGATCGACCCTGGTTTCGGCCATGTCGGGTGGGCTCTTCCTATTTAAGTTTACCACTCTTGAGGACATGACCAGTGTGTTGTCTGGCTCATGGGTTTATGGAAAGAATTTCCTAGCCCTTGCAAAGTGGAAGCCCAGATTCAATCCGGCAACGGACCTAACTAGATCGGCTCCAATCTGGGTCCGCCTCTCGGGTCTCCCGCTCGAGTATTGGGATGAGCAGGTATTCTGATGGATTGGGGATTCCTATGGTTCATTCATCACGACGGATCAGGTGACAAGGTCTAAATTCAGGTTGGTGTTTGCTAGATTCTGCGTGAATGTCACCATGAATAAAATCCTGCCCAACTTTGTTACATTAAAATCCAAACTAGGTAGATGGACCCAAGCATTAGTCTATGAGAATGCTGCTCTATTTTTCTGTAAATGTGAATGCAGAGGTCACTCTGGTGATACCTGCAAGGCCAACAAGTCGGAAGAGAAGCAACAGAACAAGGATAAAGGAATTGTTGGGGCCTCTCCTCTAGCGGTGTTGGAGGATTTGGTGGTGTCAATGCCACCCTCGGGGGCCATGGTGACGGTTCCGGGTGTGCGGTCACCTGTGGTCTTGGATACAGTTTCTGATGTGTTGACACCAGAGGAAGGAGAGATTGTCTCGCTCCCAGAGCTAGGCTTGGGATGCTCTAGGCCTCTTCCAGACCCAACCTTGATTGTTCTGGAAGCCCATCCTATGTTAGCCATGGTTTCAAAACCTACTCTAACATTGACGCCTCCCCCTGAGGTGAGATAGTCCTTCTTGGCCAAGAAGGAACAACCTGATATTGTGGTAGCCCTTGAGCTGCTTGACCTAATACGGATGACTAAACACACCCCAAAGGGGGTAATGAAAAGCCCCCTCAGCTCAACAGATGATTCTGAGGATGAGGTGGGGGAATGGAAAACACAGAAAAAGAAAATCAAAAATAAAAAGGTAGATGTGGGGGTGGATACTCCAAGAGGAAGACCCTCAGAATGAGTAAGAAGATCGAAAGGATCCACAAGGGAGGTTGCGGAAGGAAGGCAACAAACCATGGAATCTAGCTTCAAAAGTAAGAGATGAACTACCTCTCTTGGAATGTGAGGGGTTTGAACAGCCCCCTCAAACAAACGGCTATTAAACACTATATTTTTTATCTCAAGCTGGAGATCCTTCTTCTACAGGAAGTCAAAATGTCTGCTAGTACCTTTGCTACTCTGGCACCGCTTCTTTGGCCTAGGGCTGCTTTCCTTTATTCTGAAGCTACGGGTGCGTCTGGTGGTATAGCCACCCTCTGGAACTCGAATAGAATAACTGGTCAGTTGGTTCACTCTTCCCCTAACTTCCTTGTTGTCACCTTTATGATGTCTAGTGTTGAATGGACCACCTTTAATATCTATTCTCTGAACACCAGGCATGCGCATGCCTCTCTGTGGAATGAGTTGAGCCACAGGCTTTCTCTAGGTGGCTCTACGAACTGTCTGTTGGCTGGTTATTTTAACACCCCCTGTACCCCTCTGAAAAGTGTGGTGGCCTCATAGATTACTCAGACAATATGGGGGAGCTGGCGGATTTTATTACTTCCATAGGCCTTCTTGACCTTACTCTGAAGGGTGACCCTTTCACCTGGTCCAACAATAGGAAAGGTTCTCACCTAATCCAAGTGAGGCTTGATAGGGTCCTTGCCACTTCCTCTTGGAACCTCTACTTGAACTCCATCTTTTTGGCTCTCCCTAGAACTACCTCTGATCACAACCCCCTACTTCTTTGCTGGTTGGACTCTCCTAAGATCAGCCCGTCGCCCTTCAGATTTGAAATTATGTGGTTCTCTCACCCCTCCTTTAGGGAACAGGTTAATTTCTGGTGGAGGAATCATATCAGAGATACTACAATGTTTGGGATAGCTCAGAAACTAGAAATTATCAGGAAGGAAGTCAAAGGACGGAGCAAACATAACTTCGGTGATTTCTGCAAGGAGAAAATTGATCTCTCAGAAACCCTTGTTTCCCTCTAGGAGAAACTTCCATCCAGAAGCTTCTTGCCTTAGATACAAGAGGAGGAGGAGAGGACTAGACTTAAGTGGCAGGAAACCTTGAAAAGAGAGGAAATTTACTGGAAGCAAAGATCCAGAATTCAATGGCTTGCTGAGGGAGACAGGAACATGACCTTTTTCCACAGGTCTGCTTGCATCCACAAGAAGAGAAATATCATCTCCTCTCTCTTGGATGAGGGGGTAAATGAAGTCAAGGAAAAGGACAAAATTAACCAGGTTGCAGTTAATTACTTTATGGACCTGTATTCGGAAAGGGGTCCTGTCTGCCCTGACCACATCCAAAACCTGCTTCTCGATCACATCCAAAGTGCTATTACCCTTGGTGATAATGACATACTCACAAAGTGGGTTACTTATGAGGAGGTTAAGAAGGTGGTGTTTGATATGGGAGCTTACAAAGCCCCTGGTCCAGACAGATTTCCCCCTGCTTTCTTCCAAGAGTACTGTGAAATTGTGGGAAATGATGTTACTAGAGCTGCCAGAGACTTCTTTAGGACTGGGCATCTTCTTAGATAGCATAATCAAATTTACATTGTACTTGTCCTTAAGACTAACAACCCTACGTCTATGATGGATTTCAGACCCATTAGCCTCTGTAATACATTCTACAAGATCCTCACCAAGATCTTGATTGGCAAAATCAAGCCTCTCCTCGATAAGATTATTAGCAACACCTAGAAAGGTTTTGTTTATGGTAGACAGATTCTGGATGCGGCCATTGCCACTCATGAAATTATCCACTCGATGGACAAATGCAGAGCCCCAGGTATGGCCTTTAAACTAGATATTTCCAAAGCTTATGACAAAGTGAATTGGTCCTTTCTGCTCAAAATCCTGGCTAAAATGGGCTTTAATGAAAAGGTTATCCAAATTATAAAAGAATGTACCCAAATGATTAGTTTTTCTATCCTAACTAATGGTTCCTCAGGTAGACATTTTACCCCTCAGAAAGGTCTCAGATAGGGAGACCCCCTCTCTCCCTACCTCTTCATCATGGTGGCTGATGTGCTTAGCAGGACTATGTGTATGTTATCCGCTACGGGGAAGTTAAAGGGGTTCAAACCTGCTTCCACTCACCCTCAAGTGGTGTTGGAACAGTTTGTGGATGACACTTTCCTCTTCGAGTAATCTTTTGTTATTGAGGCTAGGAAATGGAAACAAACTTTGGATTATTATGCTTGGGCTTCGGGTCAATGTATTTACTATCAAAAAAGCTGGCTATTCTTCTTCAATACTCCAGTGGATGTTCAAAATAAGGTGCTGAGAATTTTGAGATGCTTGGCAGCTTCACTCCCTTTGACTTACCTTGGCCTCCTCCTCACGGTCAAAGAAGTTTCCCTTGAATTTTGGAACTCTATCCTGGAAAGAACCTAGCGGAAACTTGCTAGTTCAAAAGGAAAGATTTTAAGCAATGCTGGCAAACTTCAATTGGTTGCTTCTACCCTCCAGGGGATCCTGGTCTACTTTCTATCCCTATTCAAAATCAAAAGCAATATGGCTGAAAAACTGGAAAAAATTTAGAGAACCTTTCTGTGGGCTAAGACTGAAGAAAAAGAGAGGATTTCACTTGTCAACTGGGACACTGTCTGCCTCCCAAAAAGGTTGGGTGGTCTTGGCCTCAGGAAAATTGGTCTGATTAACAAGGCCCTTACTACTAAGGTGGCCTGGAAGCTCATTGAGGGAAAAGCGGAGTGGTGCAGAATTATGGAAACCAAATATCTTCAAGGCCACCCCTACAGAACTAGGTTCCATAACAGTGACCACCCTAGTGGTTCCAAACTCTGGATAAATATATGCAAGTGTAAGGCCCTCCTAACCAAAGGGGCTTTTTGGAAAATTGGAAATGGTAGATCCATTAGATTCTGGAATGACCACTGGATCACGAACCAACCTCAGCTGGGTAATAAATTCAAACCAATTATGGATCTCCTTCAACCTACCCTGGGTCTTAGAGCTTCCAACTATACCAACGGAAGAATTTGGACTGATATACCTAATCAATTAGGGGACAAACCAGATCTACAGCACTCAGCAAAGGAGCTTATGGACATCCTGAATAGTATCAGAATTTCTGAGATTGAAGACTCTATTATTTGGACCCCCACCTAGTCTGGGGCTTTCACTACTAGTTCAGCTTATAACCTACTTCTTAAGGAAGAATGCAACCTAGGGGATTGGAAGAAAGTGTGGATCCCCCAACTCATGCCTAAAATAAATTTTTTTTGGTGGACCCTTATGCATGGTAAGATCCTAACTCAAGATAATCTCACTAAAAGAGGCTTCTCAATGGCTAACAGATGCATCCTTTGTGAGAAGGCAGAAGAGATAGTTAATCACCTCTTCATGCACTATGACTATGCTACTAGCATGTGGCATGGAATTTTTGACAGGCTGGGTATCTCATGGGTCCTTGGTGGTGAGGTGCACCAATTTGTTAAATGGAAATCCCCCTCAAACCACCCTTTGCTCCTACTCCTCTGGCGTATGCTTCCCCTGTACATATGTTGCTCCATCTGGAAGGAAAGGAACAATAAGATATTCAGGGAGATAGGCATCTAGCCTGATTCCTACCTCCATATCAGAACTAAGCTGCTGAGTGAAAATGTCAGGATGGCTAAATGGAAGCTCCCTTCTAGCCCTCTAGCTTCCTGGGAAGCTAAGATAGTGGAACACTGGAACCTCTTGAGTGGGTTCTCCAAGTTTGATAGCACAAAAATGAATGCTAGGAAAGCCACCAAATGGACTGCCCCTCCTAGAGGTAGGATAAAATTAAACTTTGATGGGGAAGTTAACAACCTTGGGCACGGTGGGGGAGGAGTGCTAAGAGACCACCATGGCACTTGCCTTCTGGCTTATGCGGGACCTATCAATAACTGTACTGTCACCCAGGTGGAAGGGACTATTCTTCTCTTGGAGATTAAACTTGCAAAGCAGATGAACTTTAGTCAGCTAGAAATCAAAGGTGATTCCAAAGTAATAATAGAGGTAGTTAAGAGTGGTGCAAGTGCTGGGTGGCGGACTAGTCCCATTATTTTGGAGGTCCGTGAGCTTCTGGAGAGCTTCCAACATATATCTATAGACCATACCTATAGAGAGGGAAACTTGGTGGCTGACTCTCTGGCAGCAATGGGGCTAAAACAAACCAAGCTTAATACTTGGTTGTTAGTTGGTGATTTACCTCTGATGACTCAGCGTATCATCGAGGGAGAAATGAAGACAAATGTCTAAATGTGCCAGCTGGAATCTTTATTACATTTCCTTCCTCGATCACATGTTGGCATTTTTGAGTTACCTGTGTGATTATGGAAGACAAAACCCAAAGCCCCATAAAGTTTAATAATTACCTTTTGTTCATGTGGTGTGATCGATGTCAGTGTAAAAAGGTGTTTTTGGCGATTATTTATAGTAATGCTATTATTACTATTTATGTTACCCAGGGATCTGTTAGATATGTCAGTACGGAGCCGGATCTCCAAAATCCCCAAAACTGGCAGGGTATGTATAAGCCTTTTTTGAAATGGATTTGCAAAAAAGAGTAGTTTTTTATGGCATGCAACTATAGTCGGCTCCCCAAAGATATTCTGACGAGTGTAGACCAGACCTATGATATGGGGGTAATATTCTCCATATCGAACCCGATAATATTGATAAAGTCTTTACTTTTGATCTGCTGGTCACCCACTATTGCAAGGAAACTAGAATTTGGGGCTTCATGGAACGCATGAAGGGCAGCCATGATGAGAGAATATCTAAACAGTTTTTTTCCTCCTGGAATAATAGAAATGTTTCGGTGGGTGGAATTCATTTTCAGCTCAATGAGGAGGTCATCGCTGAGGCTACGGGGCTCCCTATGGTGGGGAGAAAATACAAAAAGACTAGTTAGACTGCAGACCCTACTAGCCTTAAATAATTTCTCAAAGATGGGGAGTTGCCGGTTAGAAAATAGGGGGTTTTCAACAGAGAGGAGCTACCAAACTTATGGCCTAAAATCTGTCTCATTATCATGAAGTACTTTACTCTTGAAGGTAAGTTTACGGTGTTCTACAACTACCACCTTCCTTTCCTAAATCACATTAGGAATAAATATTTAATCTCCATTCCGTTTTATCTTTTGCATTCCATTGAAAGCAATATCCTTGATATTAAAAACAACCCAGACAGAGTTATCCTCCACCAAGGCCTCCTCCTCTATCTTTTCCAATTTCACAAAGCCATATGCCTGACACCCCAACCCCCTCTGATTATTCAGATGATGCCCCAGGAAACGCCCGCTGAAAAAGCTGAAAAGACCTCCAACTCCTCCTCCCGGTCCATCCATATCACCCAGGGGCCTGAGAAGTTTGAGAAAAAATCCCATAAAAAAGTATTAAGATCCCCACCCATAAGAAGGATATCTTGGTGGACTCTTATGTTTTAGACTCCGTGGATTGCATGGAAGAGAAATGGGCTGACAGCACACCCGAGACAGGTTTTAAGCCAAAAAAATAGAAAATTACGGAAACCCTGCTCAATTTAGAGGTGGACCTTAGCGGGTCTGGCCGTAGGAGGTCTAAAATTTTTTCCAAAGAGGAATGCAAAATCAAGATGCTGGAGATGGCCTCCAAAGATCTTTCCTTGACAGAAAATGCCTCCCACTCCACAAATTCTAGAAAGGTTTCCTCGGAAGGCTATATGAGCCCGACTGCTAACACCCCCCTGACCAACACCCAGAGAACTATGAGTCCTACCCCTCTCCAAAGCCCCCACGGTGACCCCTAGGTTAAACCCCTCTCATCTGGAATGGAGGAACAAAGCAATTTCACAGGCACCCTCAACAGTAAGTTTGTGAATATTGACAAGGAAATTGCAGAGATCAAAAAGGGTATGCAGGACCTGATGGACTTCTACAGGAGGACAAACAAATTTTCTCTGAAAGTGATGCATGCCTCGGCACTGACCCTTTGCAACATGTAGGAGAAGATGGCTGACAGAAAACTAGAAGCGAATGAAGAGAACAGAGACCTGTTTCTGTTTCTCTAGGAGGAGTGGGCGCGATCCCTGCTGTCTAAACAGCTGGGAGAGAAGAATTAATTTTTCTGACTATGGTTTTGGTTTTTTGGACTGGGCTGGTCCCTCAGTTCCCCTACTCTGTTATGCAGGTTAATATTAAGTTTAGGATTTTTATTTTGTCGAGTCTTGCGTGGCTTAGTGACAATATTTCTGAAGACGCTATTGATAGTAATTTCTCTGGTTTTGTCTCTTTTTAAGTAGAACTGATACTTTTTTTTTTGATAGAGGCAAAAATTTTAATGTCTGTGATAACCTGCTTATCTGTTGTAAGCTTTGAATGGTGCCATTAATATGCTATTAATGTGCTTCTAGTCCCCTGTTCCACGGGCCATCACCCTCTTGCTGCTTTTTCTATCAAAAACATGAAATAACAAAGGAAAAGAACATATACATCACCAAAATTGACATATTGCTCCCTATCTAAGAAGAGTATGAAATATGCTATAATTTTCCCTCAGATTATCCATAAATCAGTGACACATTCATGTTTAGAATGAAAGATTTAACAATGCAAGTTAAATTGTAATGAAAAGTTCTTTTTAGGTGCTTCAAATGAAAGATTATAACAATTCTAAGAATTTGAGCTAAAATGCATTTATAAATTAGGACATCTTAAGTTTGCAAATGGAATTATAAAATTAGGGGCCCATTGAGCTGAAAATTCATTCCTTTTATAGAAGAATTTGAGAAATGAGAGGTCATGATTGAGTTATGAGGAGAGGTGGAGATTGAATCCTTGGTGATCCATGTGAGGCGATCCAAGTGATTTAACTCTCATTGGCTAATGGATTGACTTTCCATTTTGCAAGTGATGAGTTGTAATTAGGGAATTTGTTTAATTCCTTTTAATAAATTACCTTAGCCATGTATTTATTTCTTTTGATTTAATTTATTTGATTTGATTTAATTGTCTAGTGCAATTAATATAAATTAGTGATGAGATCACTAGGAAATTAAATTTGATTTAAATGAATTACGCAAATTAATTGAAGAATTGTCTTGACATAATTAGGGGTATGATCACACTTAGGGAAAATAGGGTCTCTGGTAAGAGAAAACCAAATTAGGGTGGTTACATTTTCCCCTCTTTAAATTGATGTGCAAGCAACACATTGATTCAAATAATGTATGATGTTGACTTTCGAAAGTTTGAGAATTCGGCAGTTGATTGAACGAAATGTCTGATGAGATCAGTCTCACACTTGATTGAACTAATATTGATAGTATTGACAATTAAATTGATAGAAAAAAGGTCAATAAACAAATATATCTTAAAGATACCAATTCTAAACTTGATCAAACAAGAACTGATAATACTAACTCCAAACTTGATCAAACGAAGGTCAATACGAAGCTGCTAGGAGCTCTGAGGTATCAATTCTGAACTTGACTGAATGAGAATTTATAATACTGACTATAAACTTGATCAAATGAAGTTCAGTGTGAAGCTACTAAGAGCTTAATAAAGATACCAGAATATGCAGACATAGATATCCAACTTGTGAGCACTGAAGCCTTCTATCCAATATTCCCGACTTGATCAAAGCAAACTATCATGCCCCTAGTATTTTGATGATGAATTCACTTTAATACTTTTGAGAAATAAATTGGATGAGTTTAAGTGTGATCATGCCCCTTCATGAATTAAATCAAAGGAAAAAGAAAAAAATCCCTCTGTAGAATGATATATCACTTGAACAGATCAATTGGAGCGAGAAAGAATCAATTAGAAGAAATGTTGGTGCGAAGGTGTGTTAAGAGAAAACACAATTTACCAAGTTGACTACGTTACAAAAATGTAAGTTCTTAGTCTAATAAAATTATGTCGGACCAATATTTTTATGAATAATGTGCAATTCGATGATAGAGAACTTGGAAAACTGATTGCGTAAAGCCTACAAAACATTATCGGAACATATAGAGAAATTTTTTATTTTTGTGATACTATCATAAAATGTGTAGCATATTGTTAAAAACATGGTCTACACAATCAATTTCATTCTTGATTGATTAGAAATGAACAAAATTGAATTTTTATAGTCCGGAAGGAGTTCCGGAGCTCCTAAATAGCTCAAAAACGTCAATATATATCTCAAAAGTTACTTTTTACTCATTCATTTTAACTTTTATCCTTAGTAAATTTAGAGCTCTCTAGAAAAGATGGTGATCCCCACGGAGAAACATCAATTCAATCTTTCATGTTGACATTAGCGCCCAACCGATTATGCACCGCCAGTGAGTACATCAGGACCTACCTTTTCATGTCTTCAGTTTTCATTTTTTTCCATTTTTGTAGGAGTTATTAAGATTTTAATTCTGCATCACACCTCATATCCTGGGTCATGTCTGGTTAATTCTATGTTGCATCTTGTTTTTCCCCAAAATCTCGGATCGCACCATGTAAATTCAAGATCGCATCCTATTTTCCAATTTTGCATCGCATAGGGTATAATGTTGGTAGTCTTTGAATTTGGTCGCATCCTCTAAAAATAGGATCACACCTCATGTCCTGCATCACATCCTATCAGAAAAGGATTACTTCCTAGATTCCTCATCACATTCGAGAAATCATGCATTGCATCTAGTATTTAGGATCGCACCCTGTAAAAACATAGTCATTTTCAATGTAGGAGTTAGGTTTTGTCCAATTTTTAATATTTTTCTTTGTCTGAAGGCCAAAAAGACTTGACTGATAGCTTTTCTATGTAGTTGCCTTTTCTAGAATACTGATTTGAACCTGTATTTGTATTCTATTAACAGATTGATTTTGAGGTAGTGTCTTTTTGAGGACCTCATTCAGGACGAGTCCTTGATTTATATCAGGCCTTGATACCTATAGAATTACATATTATAGAAGGTCTGGGTTTGATTTCACTTATAGATTTACCTAAAATTAGGGTAAATCAAGGGTTGTTGACTGCTCTTGTCAAGAGATGGCATTCAGAGAACAACACCTTCCATCTCCTAACTGGTGAGATCACCATCACACCTGAGGATGTGTGACACATTATGCATATTCCTATGATGGGTCAGGAATTTCAGTTTGAGTTGCACTCTACAATAGCTTTTTCTTCTGCACAGAGATACTTTGGAGATCAGACCATATTCCATAAATATCTGACACAGGACTACATGTGTGATCATTAAGACCAGTTACATGTTTATCTCACTATATTGATTGGGGAATTATTATGCATGGCTGAGGAAATCATGGATTCCTGTGGGGCTGGGTGGAGATCTTGGAGTAGATGATTGTTTCATCACATAGATTTGGCTAGGGAAGTTGTATCTTAGCCCAAATGTATTGAGAGTTACATGAGATAGTATATGAGTATTCTTGCAGTATGATAGTTGGTATCTTGATATTGTAGATCTAGGCCTAGGAGTACATCCCAGTTACACGACCAATAGTAGACAGACAAAGGGCACCAAAGCATCCCTATGTATATATGTATGCAGGTTTCATTCAGCAGCCTCATCTGGGAAAGGTTGAGTAGTGGCACCATGTTTTGGATGATATGATAGTTGTTATATGGTGACCATACTTCGATTGTGAGGAGTGGAACTTGGATAGGATAAAATTGCCTTACTTTTTCCAGAGCATATACTTAATTGGGTGGACCTGATATATTGTTGAGTGGTTTCTTGTTACTCATGTGTTGTGCCAATATGGTCGTGCACATGGAAGATCATAGGATTTGATATCATACACTGATATTCATGATGGGTAGCCTCTTTGAAGGACCATATTAGTATATGAGACCACATAGCTGGAGATCAGTCATATGGCCGCAATTGGGTGGGATTATCTCATGGATGTTGTAGATTTAGGGTGCACTGATGGTTATGTTGCACATATGTTACTATATCCTTTTCCACATTTCACATCTTTTGAGGAGGTAGCTCCTCACATAGAGGATGCTTTAGATTATGATCTAGCTGATTATAGACATGTTAGAGGTAGAGGCGGAGCCCAGAGAGACAAGGGAGGTGGTGTCGGGAGAGATGCTAGACATCCTCCTCCAGACAAAGGTCATAAACGTGGCCAGGATGATCATGGAGATGATAGGGGTGGTTGTGGAGTTGGTGGTGGAGGAGAGGGCACCAATAGCAGATTAAATTGCTTAAGGTTCATTCCTCCATGGGTAGACCCAGGTCCATTATTGACCAGAGTGAAGCAGTGACATCAACAGAGGCCATCGGGATAGGTACCTAATGGAGGAGGTGGACCTCCTCAATGTGATCCTCCTAGGGATATAGGAAGGGATTCTGGCATGAATGAAGATGCTTTGTCATAGTTTGAGAGGGATCGTGAGCAGCTTAGAGCTCACATCACTACATTGGATATATTTTTGGTGGACAAAGGTAGACAACTAGAGATGATGAGAGATGAGAGAGATACCCAGGCCTATACAACTACTCATTAGGGCTAGAGAGATGCATACTATTCTTTTTATATTGTGTGATGGTTCTAGAGGGACAAAAATCTCTATTATATTCTCAAGTGGCACAAAAATCACACAACGCGATGCCTCCACCAGCTCATCC
>MU227281.1:515579-529767 GCA_018584345.1 Thuja plicata
ATATATATATATATATATATGAGATAGCTATTTCTGATTCCTGATATGTTTGAGTGTAATGTAAGATATGTGACCTGCAATCACCTTCAATACTCATGTCCTTGGGTATATAATATTTCATACACCTTACTTAGAATTTGATTTATAAATAGACAAGGAAATCGGTTCAACCTCACCATAGTTGACACATAACAAGGATTGAGATATATACGGCTATCTACTCATGTTGAAAGATCTTAACATAAACATCCAAGTTAGGTTAAATTTATAGGATCATTGAAACAATTACCATACACAAAAAAAAAAGAAAATATTATGCCTCTATCCTTGCCACTCTTTGTCATTAAATAGACATCATGGAGTAACTAAGAAGACATAACAATCAGTTCAATTGATATATAATCAAAGAAAATTGATAACTTCTTAAATGCGCCTAGTTTGAAAAATCATTGAAAACATAAAATAGTCATAATCAAGCCAAGATCAATCTATATGTGTTTAAGTAGTATTGATAAATACCATTGATTCTTTTGTTCAAGCACAATAGACAAATCATCAATCATAAATTGAAATTTAAGAAACACGTTTGAATGTCTAAGTATAGTGAGATTAACTTTGTCAAAAACTACAATCCAATGTAGTGTTTAGGATTTCTTTTTGATTAAAGTGTTGAGAAACACTAGTGATTAAAGTGTTGAGAAACACTAACACGATTAAAGTGTTGAGAAACAGTAGTATGATGTTTGTTACAAGTAGATGGTGTTTATGAAACACCCTTGTTTGTGATAGTGACATGTTGAAGAAAGTATTGAGAAATATTGTTTCAAGAGGAAAACCATCCTAGATAGGACCCTAGGACAACCTAGAAAATGCAAACCAAACATGCTAACCAAGATGCCCCTAGTGTAGAATGACTATTCCTAAGATGCAAATACAGATAAATCCCAAGCAAGGATAGGAAATTTGTAAGGAATTAGAGTCAAACTATAGCATAGGTGTGATCATGAAGGATTAGTATCAACAGTGCCTTGATAGATGGAGCACAAAGTATAAGTGATGCCTATTTTCCTGGTTTTCACCACTTGGAAAAGCTTTTTATTTTTGTTACCAAGACACTTGTTTGCTAGGTTTTGGCCAAGGCACTTTTCTCTTTTTCAATGATTTTGTTCTTTTCTATTTTTAATTTTTTTGTGGTAGTATCAAGGCACCTGGTTTCCAATTTTTCACCAAGGATACCTTTTTTTAGGACTTTTTCTACTGTTTATGGATTTCTACAGGATGAATTTTCTAATTTTTTTGGTATTTTCTGAGAACTATTTCACCGCATAGGCTTTATTAGCAAGATGTCAAGTGCAAATCCACTTCAAGTGTATAGTATTAATCGGACCAAGAAGAACATCTCCCTCAAGTTTAGCTAACTGATAAGCTCCAGTCCCAAAAGTTGCAGTAATAACATAAGGCCATAGTCAGTTGGGTTCAAACTTCCCTTTTTGTTCTCTGTTTGGCTGGTTCTTAGGATTCTCTTTGAGAATGAGATCCCCACTTGAAACTATCATGGTTTAACCTTCGTATTGTACCCTTTTGACATTCTTTTCTAGTACACTTTGAGATGATCAAACTCTTATTGCCTGTTCTCATCAAGTAGCTCTAGTGCATGAACTCTATCAATGTGGTATTGTTCATCTATAACAAGACCTTGGAGAGATACTCATAAAGATGGAATTTCTACTTCAATGGGTAGCACTTCTTATGTGCCATAGAATAGAGAAAATGGCATGGCTCTAGTTGGTTTTTAGATACTTCTTTTGTAGGCCCATAGTTCTGAATTTAGTTTCAAATGCAAGTCTCTGTCATACTTACTCACAGTTCTATGTAATATTTTTAGAATGTTCTTGTTTGAAGTCTTAGTTTGTCTATTACCTTGTGGATAATAAATTGAAGATCAATTTTGAGTAATATGAAACTGTATACAAAGTTCTTTGATGTCTTGGTTTTTGAACTCACCCCCATTGTCTATCACAATAGAAGAGGGTATCCCATACCTACAAATTATGTAGTTCAAGATGAACATAGCAACCTTCTTGCTAGTGGCTTTGATTAGCAGCACACCCTTGACCCACTTAGTGAAATACTTTGTGGCTATAATGATTTTATTTTCTCCACTTGAAGAATTAGGATAGATCTATGCAACAAGATCAAAGGTTGGTTGCTGAAATGGCCAATGTGTTATAAAAGGTATGAGTTCTCTAGCTGGAGCATGGATAAGGTTTCCATGTGTTTGACATTTGTGACATGTTTTAGAAAATTGAATATCATATTTTTCCATTATGGGTCAGCAGTAGCCAACTCTTCATATTTTCTTAGCTAATGCAAAGATGTTCAAGTGTGGTCCACATACACCTTCAAAAACCTCTTTTAATGTGTGGAACGACTCTTCATGTTCTAAAAACATAAGAAGAATACTATCAAGACCTTGTTTATATAGGTTAGTAGTGATCAGGACATAATGCGATGCTATCCTAATGAAAGCTCATTTTTCATTTCTTGATAGGTCATTCGGTAAGGTTTGATCAATAAGATAAGCAATTATTTTGGCATATCAGGATTGGTATTGGAAATTTAAAGCACAAATCACTTCGGATATATCTTTATCAAAGGATGAAAAGGATAATTGTTCCACCAAGAAGTCATAACAGAATTGGTGTTATTCCAATTGTAACATGGATGCTAGCATAGCCATACCATCAACAACTTTGTTTTTCATTCTTTGTATTTGTTGGAATTTGATGATGAAAAATTACATTTTTACAGCTTCTACTAGCTATTTTTAAGGCATCTATTTCTCATCTTTTGTCTGATAATCTTCATTTTCTTGGTTGATAATGAGTTGAGAGTCACCATACACATGTAACTCTACGATTTTCCATTCCATAGCAAGCTTGAATGCATTTACCAATGCTTCATATTATGAGATGTTATTCATCAATTAAAACATTAATTTATATGCCTTGGGCATCTTGTAACATTGATGAGTGATAAATAGTACTCCTGCTCTATATCCTTGTTGTGTGAAACAACCATCAAAATACATGTTCCATGGATATTCACTTAAGTGCGTGATTATTTCATCTAGAAATTCTATTATCAATGGTCCATCATCTTTCAATGGTGAATTAGGTAGTTGATCTGCTAGGACTTGTCCTTTGATATCCCTTCTATCCACATACTCAATATAAAATGCGCTCAGGATCAAGACCCATTTTTATAGTCTTCCTGTCAATGCTATTTTACTAAAGAGATATTTGAGAGGATCTATTTTTGCAGTAAGTTTCACTTTATGCCAAAGAATTTAGTCTCTCAGTTTTTGGGATGTAAAACCAACCGCTAAGAAATCTTTTTTTATGATACTGAAATTAAGTTCATAAGACACCAAGGTCCTGCTCATATAATAGATCGCTCTTTCCTTTTTATTTTCATCCTCCCATGCTAGAAATACTCCAAGCGATGTAGTCGTAGCTGAGATAAAGAGTAGTAATGGCTATCCATGAATGGGCACCATAAGAATAGGAGGAGTAGCCAAATAATATTTTAATTCTTTGAATATTTTTTACAACATTCATCCCATTTGAAAGTAACACCTTTATGTAGTAGTTTTGTAAAAGGTTGCTCTCTATCTGCTAGTTGGGACATAAATCTCCAGATGGACTGAATTCTTCCTTGCAGTTTCCTCATTTGATGAATATTGTGAGGACGTGACATTTCTAGTATATCTTTTACCTTTTTGGGGTTCGCCTCAATTCCTTTAGCTGATACAATAAACCCTAAGAGTTTCCCGGATTGGACACCAAATGCACATTTCTTTGGATTAAGCCTTAGTTGAAATTTCTCCATGTGGTCTAGTATCTTTCTCAAGTCTTCAATGTGAGTTGTTCTTATTTTTAACTTGGCTAATGTATGATCCACATATTCCTCCATGTTTTTGTGTATCATATCATGGAAAATTGTTGTCATAGCTCTTTTGTATTTAGTGCCAACATTCTTTAGTCCAAATAACATGACGTTCCAGCAAAATGTTCCCCATGCACATGTAAATGTTGTATTTTCTTGGTCCTCAGGAGAAATATTAATTTGGTTATAGTGCAAGAATCCATCCATAAGAGAATACATCTAATATCCCACTGCGAGATCTATAATCATATCAATATTTGGTAATGGTAAATCATCTTTAGGACAAGCTTAGTTTAGGTCTCTTAAGTCTGTGTAGATCCTGATAGATTTATCTATTTTGGAAATTGGTACCACATTGGAAATCCATCCTGCATAAGAGATGACTCTTATAATTCCAACTTTTAGTAGTTTTTCTAGTTCTTCTTTTTCTAAAAATGCCACATGTGCATGCATCTTCCTTAGTTTTTGTTTCACTAGTTTGATTCGGGAGCTATAGATAAATAATGTATTATTAACTCGGGAGCAATTCCATCCATATCAGTGTAAGACCATGCAAAGTTGATATTCTTCTCTTTGAGGAATTCAGTGAATTATCTCTTTTCTTCTTTTGATAAGGATTGTGCAAGGTGGAAAAATTGAGGAGCTTCTGATGTTCCCAAGTGAACTAGTTGTGTAGGTTATATTGGTACTGAAGATCTTTCTTGAAAGTGTTCAAGGAGGATATCAAGAATCTCATATTTTTTGCACCTCAGAGAGGTTTTCACCATCAGATACATCTTTTATTTTTACCTTTTTAGAATCTGATACTCCCACAACGTGGTTTTTTCCATCAGTTCTTTTCTTCTTTTTATTTTTCAATTTGTGACTACGAAACTTGATATCCTCCTCCGACATGTTCACGCTCCTTGCATTGGATTAAGAGGGATAAGGTTAACAAGCATTTAGATAACATGCCAAAGTGTATTCATTAGGGAAGTTCATGATATACTCCCACAACGTGGTTTTCACCATCAATTCTTTTCTTCTTTTTATTTTTAAATTTGTGACTAAGTAACTTGATATACTCCTCTGACATGTTCATGCTCTATGTATTGGTTGAAGAGGGATAAGGTTCACAAGCATTTAGATAAAAGGCCAAAGTGTAGTCATTAGGGAAGTTCATGATAGGAGTAGGATTTGAATTGGTCCAATCAATTAATTTGGGGTTTACCAAGGATAATGATTCAGAGTTAGGTAATCACAACATTGCGTCAATTTCAAAACTATTAACTAACAAGACATGTTCTCTTAAGTCATCTTCTATAGTATTTAAGTCATCAAGAGTCGAATCGTCATTAATAGGGTCATTGTTAGTAAAATGAGGACCTAGTTGTAGTGAATCATTAGTTGAGTTTTCTTCTTCTCTCATCAAATTGAAACTCATAGCTTGTATCTTTTGAATGTCCTCTAGACCTAGTAAAGCACTGGTATCTCCATAAACAATCCTGGCTAGTGGTATCTCATCTGATTTGGGGAAAACAACAGTGGTAGGGTAAGTGTTAGAAATTTCTCCGCTCTCTAATAGAGATGCAAATTTATGAATCACATCTACCTCAATGTCCATGGTAGCATCAGACAGGTTATCCCATTCATAATCATGCGAGTGTTATTTCATCATCACATCTATTTAGAAATTCGGCAATAGTTATCTGATGTACCATATTATCCACTTGTGGATCAAAGTGTGGTAATTCTATGACATGTGAAATTGTAAGCAATTCTCCCTAGTTAGGATGTACATCTTGTTGTTGGGGTATTTCTTCCTGAGTTTCTTTTATCTGTTGGACTTTGGGAGAGTCTTATATTGTTTCCTCTACTTCTTCGACATGATTTTGTGGTAAAAATAAAAGATGATCCTCTTTTAGTGGTACAAAAATAGGTACATATCTTTCTCCTTGATATTTTGGATACTCAATACCAATGTGTAATAATATTTCATGTCCATGGTACAAGTGTTCTTTCTTCTTCTTCTTCATCATCACTTCCTTCATCAAAGATTGGACCATCTTTAGAAGTATATTTTTATGTTTTCTTATTGAAACCTAATCTTGTTTTGTCTTTGGCATTTCTGAATTCCATGTGTATAGGTTCAACAAGTCCTTTTCCTTTATCTCCTAAAGGTCTCTTCCCTTTTTATCCCATTTGTTTGAGAAGGACATATCCTTTACCATACTTTTCTGGGGATATCTCCACATGTTTTACCTCATTTTCTCTCTAGTCTCCTATATAGGGCCAAGCCAAGATAAATTTATCTTTTTTTTCATCCTCTTGAGAAGTAGAGGCTCTAACAATACCATTTGGTTTGTGAATTTCTTGTTCTTTTGATGCAATAGGTGTGAAATATGACATTAGAAATTCACAATAGTATATAACAAGGATACAAAAGATACCATATGACACAAGAGATAAACCATAAGGCTAAAAGGAGGGAATCATAAGACACATGTAGCAGACTGTCATCACTTAATCATTTCACCTTGGATTATCTTGGACTAATCCAACTAGACCTCGACCCTCAAATATGATTCATGTGGAATCAAAAATACCTCTCGTGAGGACAAGTAAGTTTAATTATGCTATTGTCAATAGGCATCTTCTCCCATTCCCATCCTTAGTATGTATTAGAACTCAAGGCATGGGTGAGGCATCACACTTATCTTGATAAATATTTCAACCCAACCCAAATTTATTAAGTTATCACTGGATTATTTATCTATATTGGTTTATCCTGGACTAATCACTTTGGGGCCCGACCCCCATTGTGAGGAGCGTAATTTTTAGTGGCGAATACTCACCTTTTGGAAAATTCTAGGTAATATCTTTTGCGGAATTGGTGAATCGTGCATGTTATATGTTGGCCCAAATTGCCCAATCTTGACATGGTACAGGTTAAATATTCATTGGAATAGCCAATAATATTTTCCATTTGACAAAGTTGACCACTATATTCACCTTTAACCAATGTGATGTGGTTATTTTAACCATCTCTTATTCGCCAAGGGTATTAATTATGAATTGCATATAAAATCTAAAATAGCCAATCCGTTAATTAATTGTTTTATAGATCACGATCTATTTCACCAATAGTTAATTATTTATAAATTGACCACAAACTATTTCGCCAACCGTAAATTATTTGTTATATTGGCCATAGGCTATTTCGCCAACTGTTAATTATTTTTTATATTGACTACGACCTATTTTTCCAACCATTAATTGATTTTTATATTGATCATGACCATATTTCACCAATTGTTTATTAATTCCTACATTTAGGTAGGCCAATTTTTTCCAAAAGCCCAGGAATTAAAAAATTGAAATTTGAATCATGGATTGATATAAATTAATATGAAATTTGTTAGTCTTATAGTTTTTGTGTCGACTTAAAATTTTTTGGAGGGGCAGATTTACAAATATAAATCTTTCAACGGTAAACAAAGGATTCACTTTCTACATTTCAGAGAATCAAAATTCAAAGGAAGCTAGACCAAGCCACAAGGTAAGAAATTATTTTATCATATTTCACAGTATTGCTATTAATTTCCTAGTGACTAGTGAGAGGTCAGATAAGGGTGACTATGATAATTATCATTAGGTTTCTGAATGGATTGAGATGTTAGGGGAGGTTGAACTTGAGACTCAAACTTCTCACTATTCTCAGGGAAGTGAAGGGATTGGAAAGCTAGACAAGGGTAAGACTCCTGATCGTCAGGGTAGTGATTGGCAAGGTAAGACTCCTCAGGGAAGTGAAGGGTTTGGGAGGCCATCAAACTACCCAAAACTTAAAGATACTACCATAAAGGCTTTCTTTGGAGTTAGCAATGCTTCAGCTCCATCAACTTCTACAATTGCAAGTGCAAAAGCAATTCACAGTAGCTCACCAGTACCACTACCACAAGCTGGGGTTGTCATTGAGTTAAATTTAAATCAAAATGCACCAAATGAGGATAACAATGGTGGCATGATAGAGGATGTTATAATAGATACACAAAACCAGTTGGATGAAAATGCTAGCAATGAAGATAATAATGATGTTGGTAGGAAGAAAAGAAAAAGGGTAGTAAAAATGGGGCGGGAGTGGGAAATGACAATTTTTTAAGGTGGATTGGGTAGCAAAGTACTGGTTCATTGAATTAGTCCTAAACAATGATGAAAAGCCAACAAAATGCAGGTGTAAGATTTGTACCTGGAAAAATAAAAGAGAGAAGAAGTTGTAGCTAAAGCTTGACACTATAGAAAACCATACTGGTAAGTTTTATGAAAAACATATGAGAGAAGGAAAAGAAATATCAGTAGTGAGATGGAAATCAAAGGAAGTGTTATACACTGAATTTGCGCCTCTGATCTAAAGCTCTCTTGGTCTTGATAATCCAGTATAACATGGGAATCATCTCAAGGTTGTGGGACCTTATGCTAACCGAGATGAGACCTCCAGATTCTAGGCTGGTTCCTCTTAGATAATCACCTTAATTTGCTTCTTAACAGGAAAGTAAATCTTTTGAGGGAAAGGGATAGAAGGATTGCATAAAAGGGGAAATGACTGAAAGAAAACTACCTACTAGGTGATACACCAAAATTAGGGCTTGGATCTCAGTATAGAGGAATGAAACCAATGGAGGAAACAAGTCTAATAAGTCACAACTCACTAGATAGGCTTGCATCAGTATTTCATAGGAGGGTCTTGACAAAAGACACAAACTATGACCTGCAAGAAGACATCCTTCTCTGTAACTAGGTGTAGGAATGAGACAAGATTGCTAGGGGCTGAAGTATACCCACAAAACATCCAAATCGGATCAAACACAACAACACACAGAATTACAGAAAATGAGAGGGACTAAGAACCCCAAATCCATTAACAACATTCATAAACTTCCATCCAATAAGAGATCATCAAGATAGTGAAGACAAGGATAAAACAAATATCACAAGTCCTCAAGGATATCTTAATCATCAATGGGAAATACAAGTGCAGGAAACCACAAGGGCAGAAAGATTGCCACGAACTGGTCTCTGAGAGAGAAAATCTCTTTACAATTGCCAAATCTGAGCACTAAAGCTCTCAAAAACTCTTTATACCACCCTCAACTGCACGCAGGAAGGAGTCCAAAAAACTAACCAGGGTTACAGATTTTACAATACAATAATCTATCTCAGGACAAAAATCCGATCTGGTCATAAATGTGCCATGCTGATGAATCGATCAGATCAGACCTTCCATGCCCATCCCTATACTTGACCATGCCTGCCGAACAAGCAACCTGGACTCATCAGTTCAACTCTGCAAGAAGGGCCTTGTCATGAATGCTTACCAACTAATCATATCTATCCAGGACGAGAAATGACCCCTGACGGCCACCGCTCAGTCACTCATCAATGAATCCTTGATCATGACCATACTTCTTGCCAACTGCATCTATAGGCAATAACTTCTGCGTAGGCTCTGCATCCCTCCATGCTTCTGAATTAATCTAGAAACCCCTCAGCAACATTCTGGAAATCCTCAAGCTCCGACGACCTCATCCGCATCATCATCGCATAGTCATGAGCCATGCTCTCTTTCCTCTGAATTCTGGGGGAGTACGCAACGAGCCTCTTTTTTCATCACATCTTCTGTGATCGCGCATTCGCGAGCGGATTTTGTTCTGTTTTACTTTCTGTGCGAGTAGGCGATGACACATTCTCATTATGTCAATCGCACAATCGCAAGCCAATCTCTGATTTCCTTGAAACATTGACGATTGAGCGACGAGAAGCCATCCTTTATTGATCGCACAGTCACGAGCTTTCTTTCCATTCACCTTTTTACTCAGCGAGTGAGCGATGAGCATTTCTCTCTTTGGTCACTCAGTCGCTAGCCTTTATCTTTTATCCTCTTTTTCTCAGCGAGTGTGCGATGAGCTCATTAGTTCTCGGTCGCCTAGTCGCACTTAGCTCCCCTTCGGTCCTTATGGCTCGGCGACTGCGCGATGACCATTCTCTCATCTCATCACGTACCCGCTAGCGGATCCTCCTTTTTGCTCATTACTCGGAGAGTGAGTGACGAGGTCCTTCTTAATTGATCGCGTAGTCACGAGCAACCCTTTCCTTTGTTTTAATGCTCAGCGAGTACATGATGACATTACCTTCCAGCTCGTCGCACACCCGCAGCCTCTTTTCCTTTTATGTGATAACTGTAGCGATTGAGCGATGAGCTCCTTACATCCTTTGGTCGATCGGTCGCACACTCCTTAGCCTACTGAAAACCATCAGTGTGACTACGTGACGCATTGTTCTTCCAGCTCATCGCAAGATCGCGAGCTCTTCCGCACTTTGAGAAATACCTACGCGATTGAGCGACGAGCCACCTTCTTAGCTCGTCGGGCAACCGCAGGCCCTTTTTACTTTACCTAAACTGCTCAGTGACTGCATGACCACTTTCTCTTTCAGCTCATCGCCTACTCGCGGCTCCAACATGAAAACTTAGAAATGACTCGCGACTGCGCGACACCTCATTTCCTTAGCTCATCGCGCACTTGGGGGTCTTTTGAACTTATGCAAGAGTAGGCCGCGATTGCGCGACGACCGCGATTGGCAGCTCGTCGCGCACTCGCACAACTGAATGACTTGAACATAAAATCACCGCGACTGCACGATGAGACAAGAATGAGAGATTTTTAAAAGGATGAAGCCATTTTTTGGCGAGAAAACACAGACAAGGGCCAAAATGCACAGAATGTAAAAAATTTTGGTAACAATCTTGGCGACCTCTGCGGGATGCTTGCCTGCTAAGCATTTGATCAGTTGTCTTGAAATCTATTGGGCATGGAGTCATTTCTGAACACAAAACTAGAGAGGGACAAAAATGTGCATGTGCACTTCTTGAAAAGCAAGGGAACTACACTAGAAAGCTGGAAAGCAGAAACAGGGAACTACTTACAAGAAGAAAAAGACTCACAAAGAGGGACAAATATCAAAGCAGGGCTTCAAAAGGAAACCGTTCAATGAAATTCACAGGGCATATCCATCAAGTGTTGAAAGCTGGAAGGCGTTAGATCCCCTGCACTCTGTTATGACAAATGGTCCACCCCAGAAGGAATCAAACTTTGAATGTTTGCCAGGCTTGGATCTGAATTCATCCCATTTGGGAACTACATCTCCAACCTTGAAGTTCCTTTCCCTAGCTCTTTTGTCAAAGTTTCTATTAGTCTGATTCTGATGGAATTCCATGTCCCTCATGGCTTTGTTTCTAATTTCTTCTAATTCCATCAATTGAGCATATCTGATCTGCAAGGGATCCCTCTCATCAAACAGGGCATACTGAGTGGCTAAATCCAGTGCTGGTAACTCTGTTGAGATAGAAATCTTAGCCTCTCTACCATACACCAACATGTATGGAGAATTACCAATGATCTTCTTTGGGGTAATTCTGTCTAACCACAGGGCAGACCTGAGTTTTGTATGCCAATCCCTTTGATTGTCCTGAAGAGTCTTTTTAATTATTCTGATCAGATTCTTATTTGTAGATTCTGCCAAACCATTACCCTGGGGATAATAATTTGAACTGGTATTCAGATAAATGCCATTCCTGAGTGCCCAATCTGAGACCTTGAGGCTGGTGAATGCCAGAGCACTATCTGAAATGATTGAATAAGGAGTGCCAAATCTATGAATCAGATCATCATAAAAAATCAAGACAGCACTCTCATTGGCCTCCTTTAAAGCCACTGCTTCTATCCATCTAGTGAAATAATCTATTGCAGTGATTATCCACTTGTGTCCTGCACTAGATGGAGGATTAATCATGCCTATGAAATCTATGCCCCACTTCATGAAAGGTTGGTCAACTTTGATTGGTTGAAGGGGCATAGCAGCAAGTTTTTCTTTTCCTGCAAATAGGGCACATTTGATGCATTTCCTAACATGATCATGACTATCCTTAAAGATAGATGGCCAATAGTATCCGGCCCTCATGATCTTGTAAGAAATAGTCCTGGGAGAAAAATGACCACCAGCTGGTCCATCATGGAATTCAAACAGGACATCTGCTACCTTTTCTGAATCTATGCATCTTAAAAGAACACCATTGTGGTCTTTTCTGAAAAGGACATTATCAATTAGCACAAAAAGGATAGATTGTAACCTGTAATACCTTCTTTTTGCTGAGTCTAGCCCTGTGGGGCATTGTCCTGTCTTTAAATAATGAATCATATTAGGCAACCAACTTGTTGCCTTGGCCTGATCTTCTCTAGAATGCACCACCAGAGATGCATCCAGTGATTCTGATTTCTTTGCATTCTCACCCCCTGCCAAATGTTCACAAAGACCTCTACCTCTAACCAGCTTGGTATTTTGAATATCAACATCATATTCCATCACCTTGGTGATCCAACCAGCTCTCTTCTCATTCAGATCTTTGGAAAGCAAAAATTCTTTGACACTAGGGTGGGTAACCTTCAAATGTACCTTGCTGTGAGTCAATAGATATCTGAACTTCTTTAAGCTCTTTACTACAGCAAGAACATGTTTTTCTACAAAAGAGTACCTATGCTCATACTCTTCTAAACCTTTGCTAAAGAAAGCAACAGGTTGCTCCAATCCTTCTGAATTTTCTTGTGTCAATATTGCAGAAATGGAATCATGGCCTCCATAAGCATAAAGGATAAAATCCTTTTCAAAGTTTGGATTTAATAGAGCAGGAGCCTCTGTCAGTGCTTCTTTAATAGCTTGGAAATTGGCCTTTCCTTCTTTGGTCCAACTGAAAACAGAACCTTTCTTTAACATAGCTGTTAAAGGCTTGAGTAAATCTGCAATGTTAGGCAAGAACCTCCTAACAAAGTTAATCTTTCCTATGAAAGATTGGAGACTTTTCTTGTGATGGGGTAGTGGAAGTTCTAGGATAGCTGCAATCCTTTCAGGATCCACTATAATTCCTTCTTTAGATACTACATATCCCAGCAGCTTTCCCTCATGGACTGCAAACACACATTTCTTAGGATTAAGGGATATCCCAAATTCTCTGCAGCTTTCAAAAATCTGCCTTAAATGACTCATGTGGTCTGCTGCATGCTTTAAGTAAACATTTATGTCATCTAGATAGACCAACACAAATTTGTACATGAGACCCCTAAAGGCCATGTCCATTACTTTTTGGAATGTGGCACCTGCATTTGACAAACCAAAGGGCATCTTTTGATAAGCCATTGTTCCCCACTTGGTTGTAAATGCAGTCTTATATTGATCTTCTTCTTTTACCAGGATCTGATTGTATCCAGAAAAGCCATCCAGCAATGAGAACCTCTCGGATCCAGAAACACATTGTAGGATTTGTTCCATAGAGGGTAGTGGATGGTGATCTTTCAATGAGGCCCTGTTCAAATCCCTAAAATCAACACATAATCTCAGCTCCCCATTCTTCTTCCTGACAGGAATAAGGTTAGAAACCCAACTGGTGTGCTTAATGGGGTAGATGATACCACTTTCTATAAGTTTGAGCACTTCCTTATGCATGAGTGGTTCAAGCTTGGGATTAACAGGCCTTTGCTTCTGCCTCACTGGTTTAGCATTAGGCTCCAATTCAATGGTGTGCTGAGCAAGGCCAGGATCAAAACCTCTGAGATCCTCATATTGCCAGGTAAAAACATCACTGAATTCTTTGAACAACTTGGTATAAGCCTGCTTCTCTGCATCAGTATTTATCTTCCCAAGCTGTATACTCTTACCTGGTTCCAACTCCAATTCAGCACTATGTTCTTGTTGGACTACCAGGCCAGCTTTACTTTTCTTGACTTCATCATCCTTGTTGAAGATAGTCTCTAAGGTAACTAGACCTTTAGGTATCTTATTGGATTTTAGTTGTAACACTTGGTCACCATAGTTCTGGGATAACCTTTCCTGATTGTGTCTTGAAAAGACATCTTCTTCAAACAAGAACTGCAAGATCTGCTCATCGTTGTCAAACACCTACCAATTAATGTTATTATCAGGAATTGAAGGTCTGAAAATGATCTTGATGTGTTGTTGGTCTGCCTTCTTTGCAATATTATTGGGAATGTCAAACTGAGACCCAATTGCAGCCAACCTATCAGCGTGCTGATTCAACTTTCTAGGGACAGCAACAATGTTGAAAGCACAGAATTCTTCAATTGCATCCCAAACTCTATGTTTGTATGCTTTCAAGGTATCATTTTTTGTTGCACTTATCCCTCTTACTTGGCTGACA
>MU227281.1:540948-559309 GCA_018584345.1 Thuja plicata
CATTCCTTAACTATACTTGCATATCCTCATCATCTCTTATTCTCTACAAGCTCATCTCTTCTTCAAAATAATCTACCCCTTTAAATAGGAACATTTGCATGAGTAATGAATACCAAGTGAAAGGCTTGGTGAGCTGTGACTTTTGAATACATTTCAAACCTTCATGAATAAAATATGCCAAATATGGGGCAAAATTAAAATTAATGGCAAGGTGAAGATGTACGATTTGGACCATCATAAATATGAGATGGATTGGCATCTCATTCCCCTCATCTTCTCCAAAGATCTGGCACAAGGCCCTATAAACTCCTCTGGCCTTGGAAGTGAACAAATCAATGTTAAAGGTTCTTTTGTGTTAGGACCTACTAAAAGTAAGTCTCCCACTTTTGCAAAAAAATATTTTAGTGGGCCTCCCCTGAGATAGCTCCTCTGAGCTTGGTATATTTCCTTAAATTCATTAAAATCAATTTTATCGATAGGGGTTTCTGGTTCATTTAAACTAAACACTTCTCTTATCTCTTCAACAGTTATGCTAATCATGACCTACCCTTTACTATCCACCACTACCCTAGCTATTTCATCATAGTTCTCTACTATCTGCATGAGTAAATCCACATCCATAAACACCACCAGTACTACCAATTTACCCACATTAAACTACCAGACATTATTGTTTGGAGCAAAAGAGTTCCTCTAGCCAATTTTTTATTGAAAAGGGCCAATCCATTTACGCCCATATTGGCATCCCACACCCATCTCCCCTAGTCATATAATCCCCCTACAATTCTGACCTATGGGTTTTTAGGGATTTTTTCCTTCAATTTAGTGTAATCATTAGTTGATCTAGTCAACTATTGGAGTAAATCGTGACATACATTTCTCTCCTGATAATCCACCCTTCCCTTGAATTCTCTCCTAGGTGGCATTATGTGATGTAGGGTTTGAAATTTTACCATAGATTATATTTCTAATACCTATCTGTATTTACTGGAATAAGCCCTAATACATTTGCAAAGTTTTTAAGATATTTAATCATAGAAACAAAATAATACCTGTTCATTAGATGATCTGATAGCTTTGATAACACTTCTCTTTGAAAACACTCCACTTTAGAACTCATCGATGATGCACAATAATTTTGAATGATGAATTAAAACCCAACATTTTATGCATTCAATTCATTTCCAGGAGACACACGTTCGCCATTACTTCTATTGAGTTCAAACTTGCTATTAGGTTTTGTCATTTTAAAACATATTCGTTAATCTTACTAAATTTATTTCTCATCCAATGGTTCTGAGCAAGTCTTTCATAACGTTCATCTACCGCGACACATTGTAGCCTGTCGCATTCCCTCAAAGGATAACTAGCAAGTAGTTTCATCTTAAGGCTTTGCGCCCACTGTTTGATCTTCCTTAACTTACCCAGAGGATATCTTTCTTTACACTGCAGATGGGCCCCAGCATCTATGACACATGTCAGCATGATGCAATGCCTTGAAGATTAACCATCAGGCAACTTTTCTTTGAGGCTTTACGCCAGCCATTTGATCTTCAAGATCTGTTCTACTTTTACTTCTTTGAATAATCCATGGCTTTAAATCTGGCAGAGACACGTGTCATCACGGCGCAATGCCTTGAAGCTTAAAAATTGATCAACTTTCTTTCAAAGCAAAGTTCCCACCATTGGATCATTCTTAACTTACCTGTTCTTTAACTAACCACATTTTGATTAAGCGTAGTCTGTAGCTTGCATAATGGGGCATGTGGAAGCATGTCACATTCCCTCATTGATTAACTACCCTTCATCTTGCATTCAAGGCAATACACCCACCATTAGATAAGATCCAAGATTTTGTGCTTTAACTAGTGCTTGAATTTTCAACTTTAACCCACTGGTTTCCAGGTGTCATTCTATCGCGTTGCCTATGGTTATTATCCTTGCATCTTATCCTTAAGGCTTTATGCCCACCATTAGATTTAATCTAAGATGTTTCCTTTTAATTAAATGTTACATTCAGCTTGGCCCCACCTGGACATGTGGCAGCTCTGTGCAATTCCTTGAACCTTAAAGCACGATCAAATTTCTTTTAAGGCTTTGCATGCACCGTTAGATTCAATATGATCAACTTAAGCTGGCTTGGTTTCGAAGTTATGCAAACAATTCATCTAATCCTGTCTGAACTTTAGTACATCTAAATTAGAGGCCTTTGGAACCCTTTAAAAGTTATGGTGACGGTCTTCTTAACATCTTGGCTATCATATAACGTTATGAAGTCCCGCACAACGCTTTCGTAACCTCTGAACTGTTTAATCTTCTAACTGATTAACCTTTTTGAAGTTACACCAATCCACCAAATGCTTCATCACAACTTCATAACTGCAAACACTAATGGCCAACAAATGCTCGCGAAGGTCAGTAACCACTTGATCATTTGATTCATTACTATCATAGGTTTGAAAGTTCCTGAAGAAAGTGACAAATATTAATCCGACCATTGATACTTGTCAAAGTCCATTCGTCCTCACTTTCCACATGGCATGGAAATTTATTATTTGTCATACTCCTTACTCATTCTTGAATCCTAATTTCCTAATACAAAGCATTTACTTAATTCATAATTCCTTAATTCCTTTAAGCAAAAGCATTTACTTAATTTAATAATTCCTAATAGTAATTTCATAAAAGGAAATATTAATATAATTATTAATAATATGACATATACATTATTAGTATTACATTCAATTTTAAACAAATTGCAAGTGTAACTGCGATCTTGAGCTCTTTACAAATTACACAGGCACAAAAAATTACAAAATATCTTTGTATTAAATTCCTTCAAAATTTGAAATTTATACATCAATGATCAAGATTCAATGATCATAGTACTAGAGACTTCTAAGTTCTATCAAAAAATTACAAAATATCATTGTATTAACTTCCTTAAAATTTATACATCAAATTCAATGATCAATGACAATGATCATAGTATGAAAGACTTCTAATAGAAAATTACAAGAGATTAAGCTTAGAAATAGTTATAAGAGTGACAGTTGGCAACCCAGATTCTTTAGAATCATTTTTGGTTTGTACCAAAGGTGTATCCACAGTAGGTGAACCGCAAAGATAAGATACCCTTTTTTAATTAGCTGACCTGCCTCTATTGGCTCTTCATCTTGTTAGCACTGCATATTACAAAATTTCAAATTTCAACCTTTAGATGTTTTCCCATGTGTTTTGGTTCAATATCCATGTTCCTTCATGCTGAAAAGGTCAAGTTGTGGTTAGGGCTTCAAAATGCCTTATTTCAAGTTTTAGTCATACACTCGCACTGATCTTTTAATGTGTTTTCTAAGTGTGTGGGTGAGTGATGAATCATTTTGGAATGAATCGCGTGGTCATGGTCATATATTGTTAAGTCAAGTTAGGTGTGCGAGTGACCAACTTGGTTGTTAAATTGTGTTAATCACACAGTTGTGATGTAATTTTGAAGTTGGGTTGTTAGTTTGTGGCTGAGTGAGTTGGAAGTATTTGGTATGTCACTCACTCGTGAGTGATTAGGTTTTGTGTTAAAAGGTTTAGTGAGTTAGTGATGAGTTAAGTTTTTGTGTATCACATAGTCATGATAATTTTATGTCTTTATCTTTTGGTCTACGACTAAGCGAGTGATATAAAAGATGTTTAGTCGTTAACCCAGGTTAGGTTTTTGTGCATGTCATTTGAGTCCGCGACTGCGCGAGGAATTCAGATTTTAGTACTACTCACTCGCACAAGTATTAACTATTGTGTTTTTTGTAGTATGAGTGAGCGATTGATTGTGTTTTGATCATAAGATAGTTCTTGTTGCTCAGTCACATAGGAAGTATTCAGTGTTTTAAAGTGTGCGAGTGTGTGACTAAGAGATCAGTTTTGTTCCCGCTCACTCACTAATGATTTACAGTTTAAAATGATGAGCTCGTGAGTGCACAGTGAAAGAAAGAAAAAGATATCACCCACTCACACATAAATAAAATCAAGTGAAAAGATAATAGAAGGTGTATTACTAAGAAAACATGTTTGTTACTGCTCACTCGCAGATAATATACTTTTTAATTTTTCAAGCCCGCGAGTGCGCGATGAAGAAAATTAAAAGTTGTTTCTCAGTCGCTCATGAAGAAAGTTAAGTCAAAAGGGGTCAGCGAGTGACAGATTAATGAGTTATAAAGATTGTGAGAAGGTACTTGCTCAGTTGTGAAGGATTTGTTCATAAAAAAATTTCAACAACAAGTATGCGATTGTTATTGAAAAGGGTCATCACTCACTCGTTAATGTTTATAATATGAAATATTTAGCAATGCGAGTAAGTGACCAAGTAAAATTCATAATGAAAGTGGTCATCGCTCACCTGTAGAGGTATAAAATCATATTAGAAATGCATAGCGACTGTGCAAACAGAAAATAATGCATGATTGTTTTGAAAACCACTCACACGTTTAGATCCAAGCATGATAAGTTAGAGGTCAGCGGGTGTGCGACCAAGAAATTATTGAGCAATGAATCTGCACTCGCTCACTCACAAGGCTTCAAAAAAGGTAAAGTTTTGAGTGGAAAGTCTATGATTGATAAAAGGAAAAGTGATGCCGCTCATTCGCGTAGGTATAAGGGAAAAGGATAAAGAGGTAGCGAGTATGCGACAACCAATTGATGAAGTTTCTAGTTAGGTTATCGCTCAGTCATGGAGGATAGGAACCAAAACTAAAATAGACCATGAGTGCATGACTAGTTGTAAGGAAAGGTCTTGTCGCCCACTCCCAAGGACAATTTTAAATGTAAGAAAGGTACAGTGGGTTGGTGACAAGTTCACAAGTGGCTCATTTCAGGCTTATGAGTGCAAAAACATAAAAAGGTGTGTACTCTTTTCCAGTAGGGATCAAATAGTGCAAATTAATGGAAGCATTAGTTATAAAGAGATGATTGCATGACACTAAAAGTGTGAGAATTTGGCATTCAAGTGCACAAGATGCCAATTAGATGGCTATAAAGATGAATTATTGAGCTTGATTCAGTACAATTCTCATTTCTACATTCTAAGATTTTTTGTGAGATCAACAAAGCTTTTTTTTTGAGATTGAAATTTGAAAAGGAAAGATGAGTCAAGCTACTACTAGTACAGCCTCATAAGGGTCTGAGAAGAAGAAATTTATAGCAAAGAGATATGTGGAGGAATTTGCTAAGTTTTTACTTGGAACTTTGAATACAAACAGTGCAAATTGGGATGAATGGAAAGATAGATGGTGCCAATGTAGAAAGCTGGTTACTCCAAACTACTCTGGTAATACTATGTTCCACTATTTCTAGAATAATAGGGTTAAAGCAGTTCCCAATTACAATCCCTAGGAATTGAATATGGAAAAATTGATTGTGCTTGATGTTTACATTAATATAGGCCTTATTAAGGAACTTGCTAAGAATTATTTCCCAGTAGCTAGGGTAATAAGTAAGAAAAATAAAGAGACCCTAGTTTCCATAGATAGGAGATCAGTGGCAGAAGTATTAAGGATCACTGGTGCATTGTGCATAGAAATTGATTTGGAAAAAATTTAGGTAGATTACAAAAAGAGAGAAAAATTTATTAAGAAATATGAAATGCCCAAATTCATGCCCAGGGTAGATAGGCACTTGGTGAAAATCCTAGACAGTCTTAAACTACCTTTTGACAAATCCTTCTTTCACCATTACCTAAAGTGCACAGTATATGGCTTCACTTTTGATGGAGATTATATACTACCCTAGGACGTACTCATGATGGCCATGAATATCCAGCACCCGGAGGTCATTACTGATTATGACTATATGGGATACATAGTTGAAGCTATATATGCTGCATTGGTGGAAATTTAGTTAGATACCCATGTTCCAACCTTTAAGCATTATTCTCATTTGATTTATATGATTCTGTATTTTAATAGGGAATCTATGGATAAAGATCTTGAATTGTTTGTTTCAGAGTATGGTGTCAATGCGCCAATCCAGAGATGGACCGAGGTATGGGATAGTTCATCCATGAATTCTTCTTTTGTATGCTTTTGTAATTGGATTGTGGATCCAATTTTTTATTTATTAGGGAAAAATAGGGAGAGGTTTCCACTTGAGGTTAGAAAAATCTTAAGACCTTGGGAATTTGTTCCAATTTGGAAAATTACTCACAATTAGGGTGATTTTTTATTCTTTGACTATATTACTATCATCAGGGTGTATGGTTGTACACAACCACCTGACATCCTCCCTAAGTTTGTTCCTCTTAGGGTTGCATTTTTAGAGATTATTTGGCAAATCACCTGGGTTGATAAAGAGTTTTTAGAGGGACATAGAAAGGGTACTTTTATCCCTGGATTATGGGTGGGTTTTGATTTTTCCATTGGGAAAATAGTTTTTGACCTGATTAATGACTTCTTGAATCAATATAGAATGTCTCAAGAAGTTGTTAGTTTCTATGATCTAGAATAGTTTAGACAAATAGCTCTGAAAGGTATGACTCCTTGGCAAAAAATTAGAGATCATGAGCCGCTGGATGACGAAGATATTATGAGAAACAAATTGGATAAGCATGAAGTGCAGAAGAGGATAAGGAAGTGGATTCTCAAGGCAGAAGCTGATTGGAAAGAGTCAGACAAGACTTTTTCTGGTTTTTTCCTTGACCTCCCATACTTGCAGAGAATACAGGAAATGCTCAAGTCTTATGACACTTTGATGGAATAGGTACCATAGTTTAGTGCTGAGGATGCATACTCTCAAGGGTCCTAAATTCTTGTTACATTGCATGACCCGGAACATCAAGAACAACAAGAGGAAGAGCACTAAGAAGAAGAGGAGGTTGGTGAGGAATCTACCTCTGCCAGAGAGCCACCCAAGAAAAAATAGAAAAAAAAGCACAATATGGTGCTGGAGGGGAAGATTATGGCCAAGGTTGTCATAAAAAAACATGGAAAATATTTCAGGAAGCTAAAAAGGCAATTGCAAAAGGATCCACAAGTTGAAGGCCAGGGGAACAATCAAATTGTTTTGTTTGGAAAAGATGATGAGAAAGTAATAATATCCAATGAATTCATGAAAGATGATGAATTTAGAAAGTCTTGAGAATTCAATACTTTCTTGATCAAGCTAAAATAAAAGACTTGAGACAAAGTTTAACCACAGGTGAATAACATGTAGACAAAAATGAAGAGATTGTGAAAACACTCCAGGATTTTGATCCTGAGAGTGAATTGATCATTGTGGATCAAGCTATATTGTTGGTGTAGAACAGTGGGGTGCTACTGATGCCATATTGGGATTTATAGTCCACTTTTATCATTGATCAGATCAGTACAAAAGAAGACCCATTTTTGAAAACAGGGTTTGAGATGGATGAAGTATTAAAAAGATCTAGATTTGATCCTAAATCCAAGACTCTAGCTATTTGGTCATTGGCACCTACTACAAAAAACCCTCTAGTCATTACCATAAGAGAAGAAATAAGGGCAGACAAGATGATTTGGAATCTGCAAAACACCAGTGACAATGAGATAGCTCAGTTAATGACCCAAGTGTCCTTCATGAACCTAGAAAAGGTTGATGATCTATCTAAAAGGTATGAAACAACTTTTGGCTAGATGATGGCATTAGAAAAGAAGCATGAAGAAGTTGTAATTCAAAATCACACCCTACAGGAAAAAATTGCAAAATTGAAGGAAGAATTAGTGGAGAGTACGAGAGAGAAGACTTTAGTCCCTCAGGAAGTAGCAAAAGTTGAAATAGATGCTACTATTGAAATAAAGGAATATTCAGCATTGGCAGAAGGTTAATCCAAGGAATTATTACAGGAGCAGAATGTAAATGGCATGTCTATTATATTGCCTATGCTACAACATCAAATTGATTTTTTTTTTAAAAAGACTGACCTAGTATATACATTGTATGGATCACTATGAGAAGCCTCAAAGACAGCTATAGAAGCTATGAATTTTTTGGAACCTACTTTTAAGACCTAGTCGGGAAGAGAGAGGCTAATGGACAAATTGAAAATAGCCATGTTATACAGTGATGATTTTCCTGATAATATCATAGATACAATTGAAATGATTAGTGAGCTGAATGATACTTTTTCCTTCTTCAGTGACAAAGCTAACTTAATAAATAATAAACTGCAACTATTTCGTGACCAATGCCCTCCCTTAATCCCAAAGATATATGATGAAGTTGGTGTTTTGAGACCACAATCAGATTGGACAACTAGATTTGACAGGATATTCAAGGATGAGGAGATGAAGCAACACCTAGAAAAAGACATTAATGCTGAATATTGCAATGAACTGATTGACAACCTCTTCAAGGTTGAAATAGATATGGAAAAGTTTGTTTCCGAGGCCAGAACAACCATTGCTGCTAGATGGAAAGAAGATGTTGCAAACATGGAGAAAGAAAATAATTTTGATTGGCCCACCATCAAGGAGGTGAACAGGTGGGAAGTGAAGCTAAAAGGATAAAGAGGATATTGTCAAACTGCAAAAACAAACCTTGTTTAGACTTTGCCAAGTTTTGTGACCTATTTTTTTGTTATAACTTTTGTTTTTATGTTAGTTTCAAAAGTTATTGTAAAAGATTTTGTAAATCTTTCGCATGTAGTTTGTAGCTTTTTGCATACTTATTTAAAAAAGGATTCCAAGACTACTAGGAAATGGATCTAGCCATTTTTCATTTGGGGAGTACAAGTTTCATTGTATAAACTCTGGTTTAAGACCAATATATTTTGAGTAGGGTTTTGAAATTACTATTGAATGTAATAGCAACTTTGATTATTAATACAAATGAAATAGATAAATAGTTTCTGAAACATATGATGAGTATTTTGTCTTCATTATAGTGTTTTGAATTTTATTTAAATTGAATGCTCAATGAATGTTCAATTTATACGTCTATTAGGTAGATTTTGAAATAGTTTTAGGGTTATTTCAAGGAAGGATTAAAATGGCCTTAGGGTTGTTTCAGTGAGATTCAAGGTTTATAATAAATTTATTATTACCTTTATGTTTGATATGTTAATTAAATGTTACAGTGGTGTTACAGTGGTCAATCCCTATAATTCCATTCACATTTGCTAGAATGATTCAATGATTTGATCATTCTAAGTTAGAAGGGTATTCCCACCCGAGATTATGGAGCTCAAAGTGTAGAGGGTTTAAAAACCCAATTTCTGTCATTCTATATCTTGCTTGGTCAGTGTTTGGGATAAGTAGAGCAAGTTCTTTGAGAGCATTTTTATGTCAGCAAGAAAAGGAACTAATAGAAAATGGTGACTCTATTGGGGAACTCTTTCAAGGAATGTGTGAAAGGTTAGTTTGAAGACAATATTTCATATACATAGATTCCTTGAAGTCTAGTTTTTGAAATCACAATTTATGTATTGCACTTGATTGAATCATATCCTCTAATATCATTGTCAAAGTAAATTTTCATTATTTTATTTCCAAACATTTTTGGGTGGCGACTCCAAGTTATTGGTTATAGTGTTTCTAATGGGAACATTAGAGGATCAAGTGTCTTAGATTTCATTTTGGATATGATGAGGAATACAAAAGAAAACACAAAGAATCACTCTCAAGCAACATCAGAGAGTGATGTTTCTAATAATCCTAGAAAGAACCTTTCTAGGAAGGGAGAATACTATAATAACACCTCTTAGAAGCCTAGATCTGTAGGTCCCAGTTAGTCCTTGGGTACTATTCCTGAGAAAGAAATTAATGAACCTTGGAATCGTGAGTCTAACATTGTGGGTTATTTTGAGGATATATTTAACCCTAGACTAAAGAATGTATATCAAGAAATGGGGGAACAATCCTCTTATTTCAAAGGTATCCCTTATGAAGGGGTTTAATACCAAAAGGGAGATAGTCTGATGAATATCTATGATTCTTCCAGTTCTGATATTGAAGAAGTCCTTACAGATAATGACCTTTTGAAGAGGGAATTAGATGAACTACTTCTTATCAAGAAGAAGAATAATGAGGCTAGAGAGGAACAAATTATAAATTCCATCAGTAAAAAAGAAAATTTGAAGAAGTGAGTTGCTCAATTAAAATTGGCAGCTCAGGGTGCAAATGAGGGATTTCGTGGTTTGAATAAAGAACTTTTTGGAGATGTAGACACCCTGAGAAAAGAATGCCAAGAAAGAGAACACTTTATTAAGGAAATGATTCCAATGATATTGGCCCTATGGTGAGGCAAGTAATTAATTATGAAAGTCAAAATCCTCCTAAGTCTCAAATATCTACGCAAAATATGTCAACAACTAAAGCTAGACAAACAAAGGTTGATAAAGGAAAACAAAAGCTCACTGGCATCAAATTTTCTGAACCTAAGTTGAAGAGGGTATATCTCAGGATATGTTCTCACTTGATATGGAATTGGAAAGGGCTAGAAAGGCCAAATATGATATTGCAAAAAAGTTGGAAAAGGCAGAATTAGAAGCTACTGCTGCAGAGATGAAAAGAAAGATTGCTTTCTTAAGTTCTCTAGTTTATACCAATTTAAAAATGATACCAATGTTGTCACTCAAACCATTCCTATAAATACGTCTAATATTTGGAATACTAGTGGTAATAAAAATACCTTAACATATGGTGCAGCTCAAGGAGTTGCATCACAACTAGGAGGGAGTGGATTGAACAATGCTGGCGGTCAAAAAAATGTAGGCATTGGTAATATTGGCCAACATATTGGTACTAATTTTTAGAGAAGACATATCCATTTGGAGAGATATAGGGAACTATTTTTTGATGGTATCGCTGGCCAACCAAACCCTATCCCTAGTGAGGTAAGAGATAACATTCCCAAATTTAGTGGGAATAATGCTATAACTGGTGAGGAGCATCTATAAGTTTTTACACACACAATGAATGATTATGAGATTGGAGATGAAGATGTTGTGATGAAATTGTTTTTTCAATCCCTAATTGAGGATGCAAGAGACTAGTAGCAAGGTTTTCCTATTATAAATTTCAAAGAACAGTATGGTGACAAAATAAATTATGGTTTCATGTTTAATGAATTCAACAGTTTGAAAAAATTTACCAATGAAGGCATTGCTGAATTTAATGTAAGATTTCAAAAGGCCATGTATAATGTGTTCCAAGTATTGAGATTGGATGAAAATGTATGTGCCACCACATACTGTAATTCTTTAGATGGGAAGACAACTTATTTTCTTAGAGATAAGGACCCTCAAACCATGAGAGAAGCATTTAAGTTGGCCATAAATATAGAAAGAAATAGAAGAGCTTCTAGAAAGCTTGGAAAATGGGATGACAGTAGACTCTGGAAAGAGTCAAAGAGACAGTCAAATAAGAATCCCAAAGAAGAAGATAAAATAGATACATCGGTAAGTGTGGTGAAAGATCTAGCTACTAAGGTAGACAAGAATGAAAATGGGTTTCAAAATAATAGGCCACAATATAAAAGGCAAGATAAGCCTTACAGATTGCAAGATTTTCTTTATAAAACTCAATAGAAGGATGGAAAACCTATGATAGAAGAACAAACTGATCCTAAGAATAAAGATATCCTTGATCCATTGAAAAACAACAATACATATAATGTGAAAAATACTCCCTGGTGCATGGCCTGCAATATGCCTTATTCCCCTTATGAATGTGCAGTAGCTCAGGGCATGGTGGAACCACGTGAAATATTGGAACACAAGAAAGCCAAAATGAGAAAAAACCTACAATAAACATGTGTGCACTTACTATTGAAGATGATAATGGAAGCTCAAAAGAAGAGCCAGAAGAAAATATACCAATTACAGTAAATGTTACAAATACTAAGTTAGAACATCTTCAATTTGGAATGCCTAATGATGAAGAGACTTGGTTTCTTACTATTGTTGTTGTAACACATGCAAGAAGCTCATATCAGCTTAGAAACTGAAAGGTTGATCAAAGTGGGAGACAACCTAGTTCATTTATTATCACAGAAGACATAAATGAATAATCTACACCTGATATGGAGAAAATAAAAAAGGAAGAAACAGAAAAGGATGACCCTAAGGACACTCTGGTTAAGGAAAATAAAGCTGCCCCTCCTCATGAACAAAAGACAAGACAATTGAAGGAGACTACGGTTAAAATATCTTTTGACAATGTCATGAGTTTCCCAACTTTTGACATGAAGCAAGCTTTATCTCAGATGAAAGTCTCTATCCCTTTACTTGATATGTTTAAAATCAAAGAGCACAGAGAAGCAACCTTTTCGTTATTATCTGATTTGCCTTGTATGCATGATAATATTTATTTAATTGATGAATTAAAAGGGAAGCAAGAAGAGAAGGGTGGAATCCCAATCTGTCTAGGAAATGTAATTATCCAAGATCCATATCAGATTGATCCTTTTTTATGTAACACTACTCATAGATAATATGCTACTAAAAAATTGTATGACAGACTCAGGAGTTGGTGCTAATGTGATGACTTACACTTTCATGAAACAATTGGGTCTAGAGGTAGATACTACTTGTGGTAAATGTTATGCCATGGACAACAAGGAAGTACCTGTAGTAGGAAATCCACAAGGATTAGAGGTAAAACTTGCTTCTTACCCTGAACACACTTTTAAAATAGATGTTTTGGTTGTGGGTTCACCACCTCATTATGCGATGCTTTTATCAAGACAGTGTGTTGCAACTATTGGAGGACATGTACAATTGTATTTGTCCTTTTCTACTATTTCTATTAATGGGAAAGAAGCAAAACTATTAAGGGAGCCCAGATCTCCTATTTATGTTGTGAAAATTGAACCAAACATGCTGAATTTCTTTGTGGATGTAGATATGCATAATTTCAAAGTTGAAAAGATTCAACCATAATTGAAAAACATAGATCCCATAATAGAAGAATTATAATTATAACAACATGGACTGCGGAAAATTTATTTTCATAGAGCATGCTCTAGAGAAGGATTAGGACCTGGTGTGCTATTTGTCTCTCCATCAGGTATTACTTTTAAATATTCATTTTTGTTTTCCTTTCAGTGTATAAAAAATACAACTAAATATGAGGCATTTTTGTTGGGATTAGAAATAGCTATCAAGCATGGCATTAAGTTATTAAGATTTTTTGGTGATTGAGAGCTAGCCATATCCTAAATTAGATCAAAATATGCTGCTAAAAATGATAGGCTAAAATAATACAAGCATGCTATATGGGATAGCATTGAATTCTTTGATTCATTTTCCATTGATTGGATAGAGATATCTAAGAATATCATGGCAGATTTTTTGGCTAATGTGGCCTTGAAAAATGATGATCTAATGCTAGCAGGAGTATCTATTGTGGAAACCAAGAATAGGCCTGCCATTCCTGATAATGTATATAATTGGCAAGTCTTTGAAAGTGATGAAGATATCCTTAATTTGATTCAATGTGTTGATAATTATGAAGGGCAAGTTATTGACTGTAATAATTTGATAGAGATTATTGATGGGAAAGAAACCATATGTGGAAAATGAAATTCAGAAATTGCAAACAAATTAAATCCCTAAAGGAATATCTCAATTGGAGGGATTCTTTACTGATAATGATAGCCACATGTGCCAAAAGTCTACAGCCAGATTGGATAAATTTGAGGAGGTAAACTTGGGATCAGAGTGTGGTCCTAAGATTGTATATATTGGAAAGAAGTTGGCTTCTCATGTGAGAGAAAATTTTATTATCTTTCTGAAAAGATTCAAAAATGTTTTTTCTTTATCTTATGAAGACCTTAAATCTTATAGGGAAGATCTATTTCAGCATGAAATTCCATTAAAAATGATATTAAGCCTTTTAGAAAAAAATAGAGGCCAATCAATCCTTTGCTGGCCCCCAAGATGCAACAAGAAATGACAAATCTCAAAGAGGCTGGGATAATAAAACCAATCAGACATTCCTCTTGGGTGTCCAATTTAGTCCCAGTCAGAAATAAAAATGGAGACATTAGGCTATGTGTTGATTTCAGAAACCTCAATGTAGCTTCTCTAAAAGATAATTATTCTTTTCCTAACATGGAGGCGATGCTACAAAGGGTTACTGGTTGTGATTTTCTATCTATGATGGATGGTTTTTCTGGTTATAATCAGGTGATTTTTCAAGAGTCTGAACAGTTTAAAAAAACCATTCACTACCCCATGGGGTACTTATGTCTATGTCAGAATGCCATTTGGCCTGATGAATGTAGGAGCTACTTTCCAAAGAGCCATGGATGTGGCTTTTAAAGAGTTTATAAATATAATTATGGTGGTGTATCAAGATGATTTGACTGCATATTCCCAAAAGACTGATGATTATTGTAAGCACTTGGAAAAGAATTTTACTAAAGAATTGGAGTATGGGATTTCATTTAATCCAAAGAAATTTCACTTTGCTGTGACAAAAGGTAAATTATTGTCACATATAGTGTCCAAAGAAGGTGTCAGGATTGATCCTGAAAGAGTAGAAGCCATTAACAAAGTCTTACCCCCAAAATAATATCAAAGGTGTTCAATCTTTCCTTGGGAAAGTAAATTTTGTAGAGAGGTTCATTGCAAACTTTGCTGAGATAGTGAAGCCCATTGTTAAATTAGTAAAGAAAAATGCTAAGTTTGAATGGGATAAGGATGCCCAGTCAGCTTTTGATGAGATAAAAGTAGTTATTCAGAAAGCACCTATATTAAGATCTCCAGATTATGAAAATCATTTTTCTATATTTTATTTTCCTTCATTCCATACAATTGCTGCAATACTTTTGCAGAAGGATGATGAAGGTTTTGATCATCCCATAGCATTTTTTAGTAAGTCTCTATAAGTAGCAGAACTTAATCATGAGATAATGGAAAAACAAGCATATGCATTGGTCAAAGAAGTCAAGACTTTTAGACCTTATTTAGTTTGTACAAAAATAACTACTTATGTGCCACATGCTACAATGAAAGATATATTGTCTCAGTCTAAAGTTACTAGGAAAAGGTGTAGATGGATCAACAAGATCCAAGAATTTAATGTGGAAATTCAAGTCACCAAACATGTAAGGGGTTTGGGTTTAGCTAAGTTAATGACTAACACAAACATGGAGTTGGCTCAATTAAATGATGAAAAAACAATAAATATGAATTTGAGTAGCATAGCATTGTAGCCATGGTATACTAATGTTATATTTTTTTCCTGAAAAATGGTAAATGTCTGGAACATATGTTAGATAATCAAAAAATAACTCTGAAGTTGTAGGCTCAAAGGTATGTCTTGATACAAGGTGATTTATTTTGGAAGAATAGGGATGGAGTTTTATTATTCTATTTGGATGAATTAAAATCTAAAAGAGTCTTGAATGAAATGCATAATGGTGTGTGTGGGGGGCATTATTCTGCCAAGACCACAGCTCACAAAATAATCAGAGCTGAATTATATTGGCCATGTCTTTTCATAGATACTCACAAGTTTATACAGAGGTGTGAACCCTGCCAGGGGATTTCTTCTAAAATGAAATTTTTAGGAGCTCTGCCTTTAAATCCTATGACTATTGAAGCACCTTTTACCCAATGGGGTCTTGATTTTATTGGTGAATTCACAGAAAAATCCAGTGGGGGCCATAGTTGTATTTTTTTGGCTACAAACTATTTCACAAAATGGATAGAGGCAGTTCCATCAAAAAGGGCTAGCAGCAAGGTGGTAATGAATTTCTTAATGGATAATATTTTGACAAAATTTGGTGTGCCCACTAAGTTAATCATGGACAATGCCATGTCTTTTAGGTCTAAGGAGTTTAAGGATTTCTGTGAAGACTATGGAATTATTGTATCTTATTCCTCACCATATCATCCTCAAGAAAAGGGAAAAGTTGAGTCCAATAACAAAAGCATCATGAAAATCATTAAGAGGATTTTGGAGAAAAATAAAAAGTCTTGGCATTCAGAACTTAAGTTAGCCCTTTCGGCTGATAGGGTAGCAGTTAAAAGAGAAATAGGGGTGTCCCCTTTTGAAATGGTCTATGGAACTCAGGCAAGATTGCATTTAAATAATTTGTTACCTGTGTACAAACTTCTGCAAGAAGAGGAGTTTGAAGAGAAAGAACCAATGATGGAGAGGATAGATCAATTGGTGGAACTAGAAGAGATAAGAGTAGAGGCTCACAAAAGAAACATAAAACTCCAACACCAGTATAAGTACCTATTTGATAAAAGAGCAACTAAAAGAAATTTTAGATAAATAATATGGTGCTACAGTGGAATGCTAGAAAAGAGGATAAGGGGAAATATGGTAAATTTGAATCATTGTGGATGGGCCCATTTGTAGTCTAGGAGTTTGATTGTCAAGATTCTTATTTTTTGGAAGACCCTAATACTGAGTTACAGGAATTTCCAGTGCATGGGCACTTCCTGAAACATTATTTCTCATAAAATTCTTATTTCCATGCACAGTAGATTAGATTTCCCTTCTTTAGTGTGGTTTTTGTGTGTACATGTATATTTTTGTTTTGATTTGTGATCTGTCTCCCATAGTTTTGGCTTCTAATGTCAATTTTGCAATTAACTTTCCCCAGTCAGAGCCATTGTTAGCACTGCATATTAAAAAATTTCAAATTTCAAGATTTGGATGTTTTCCTGCGTGTTTTGGTTCAAAATCCATGTCCCTTCATGCCAAAAGGTCAAGTTGTGGTTAGGTCTTCAAAATGCCTTATTTCAAGTTTTTGTTGCACACTTGTGCTAATCTTTTAATGTGTTTTCTAAGTGTGTAGGTGAGCAATGAATCATTTTGGAATGAATCCCGTAGTCACAGTCATATATTGTTAATTCAACTTAGCTATGCAAGTGAGCGACTTGGTTGTTAAATTGTGTTAATCATGCAGTCATGATGTAATTTTGAATTCATGTTGTTAGTTTTTGGCTAAGCGAGTTGGAAGCATTTGGTATGTAGCTCACTCGTGAGGGATTAAGTTTTGTGTTGAAAGGTTCAGCGAGTGAGTGATGAGTTAATTTTTTGTGTATCACATAATCACGGTGATTTTATGTCTCTATATTTTCATCTGCGACTAAGCGAGTGATGTAAAAGAGGTTTAGTCGCTCACCCAGGCTTGGTTTTTGTGCATATCATTTGAGCCCATGAGTGCGTGAGGAATTCAGATTTTTAGTACTGCTCACTCGTACAAGTCTTAACTATTGTATTTTTTGCAGTACAAGTGAGAGATTGATTATGTTTTGATCATAAGATGGTTCTTGTCGCTCAGTTACACAAAACTTATTCACTATTTTAAAGTGTGCTAGTGCGTAACTAACATATCAGTTTTGTTCCCGCTCACTCAGCAATGATTTGTAGTTTGAAATGATGAGCTCGCGAGTGCACGATGAAAGAAAGAAAAATCTATCGCCCACTCACCCATAAATAAGTTAAAGTGAAAATATACTAGTGGGTATGAGATTAAGAAAACATGTTGGCCTCTTCTCAGTCACAGATAATATGTTGGTTAAGTTTTCAAGCCCATGAGTGCCCGATGAAGAAAATTGAAAGTTGTTGCTCATGAAGAAAGTTAAGTCAAAAGGGGTCAGTGAGTGAAAGATTAATGATTTATAAAGATTGTGAGAAGGTACTCGCTCATTTGTGCATGATTCATTCATAAAGAAATTTCAACAGTGAGTATGCAACTGTTATAGAAAAGGGTCATCGCTCACTCATTAATGTTTATAAGATGAAATATTTTGCAATGTGAGTAAGTGATGAAGTAATTTAATGCATAATGAAAATGGTCATCTCTCACCCATAGAGGTATAAAAACAAATCAAAAAGGCATAGCGACTGTGCGACCAAAAAAGAATGCATGATTTTTTTGAAAACTGCTCACATGCTTAGATCTAAGCATGATAAGTTAGAGGTCAGTGGGTGTGCGACCAAGAAATGATTGAGCAATGAATGTGCACTCGCTCACTCGCAAGGCTTCAAAGAAAGTAAATTTTTGAGTGGTAAGTCTGCGATTGATAAAAGGAAAAGTGATGTTTCTCACTCGTGCAGGTATAAGGGCAAAGGATAAAGAGGTAGCGAGCATGCGACCACCAAATGATGAAGTTTCCAGTTAGGTCATCACTTAGTCACGGAGGATAGGAACCAAAACCAAAACAACAAGGAAAATTTTGAATGTAAGTAAGGTACAATTTTGAATGTAAGAAAGGTATAGCAGGTTGGCGACAAGTTTACCAGTGGCTCATTTTAGGCTTATGAGAATAAAAAGACAAAAAGGTGTGTACTCTTTTCTAGCAGGGATCAAACAGTGCAAATTAATGGCAACATTAGTTATAGAGAGATGATTGCATGACACTGAAAGTGAAAGAATTTTGCATTCAAGTGGACAA
>MU227281.1:586867-631645 GCA_018584345.1 Thuja plicata
ACATAAATTGAACTAAGGATTTTGAGAGAGAGAGAGAGAGAGAGAGAGAGAGAGAGAGAGAGAGAGAGATGTAACATATACCTGCCAATCATATGAGAAATCCAACAAACTTCAAAAAGGATTTCAAGAACAACAACTTCACCAAAAACAATCAATGGAACAAGTTCATAAACATCAACTGAAGTAAGTGCATCCACTGCATCTTACAAATGGAACAAGTTGATCAAAATCAACTGAAGTAAGTGCATCCATTGCATCTTACAAATGGGACAAGTTGATCAACATTAACTGAAGTAAGTGCATCCATTAAATCTTACAGATGGAACAAGTTGATCAACATCAACTGAAGTAAGTGCATCCATTGCATCTTACAGATGGAACAAGTTGATAAACATCAACTAAGTAAGTGCATCCATTGCATCTTATAGATGGAACAAGTTGATAAACATCAACTGAGTAAGTGCAACCCAGTGCAACTTACACATGGAATAAGTTGATCAACATCAATAGAAGTAAGTACATCCATTGCATCTTATAGATGGAACAAGTTGATAAACATCAAATGAGTAAGTGAAACCTAGTACAACTTACAAATGGAACAATAGATAAAAAGGAACTCATAAAAGATACAATAATAAATCATATAAAATATGAGAGCAATTAATTGTAAATAATAAATTAAACCATAGGAAGGCAAAGTAGAATGATTACTTGAACAAATTAAAAGCTTATCAACATGAAGGACATAAGAGAACAATTTATAATACTAAAGAAAGGAATACCCCCTGAAGATGCACCATATCACTAAAAAGGGCTAGTAATATTATGACAAATCATAAATGCATGATGGGATTGATTACCAGTATCCTCCTTAGAATTAGAAGATTGATTTTGATTCATGTGTCTATTATACCTCTTCTTTTTAAAGCAATTATTAGTAATATGACCATCCTTCCCACAATATGTGCAATGAGGTCCTTGATTTATCTTACGATGATTATGATTATTATGATTGTTATTATGAGAATAATTATAAGAGGTATTATTATTATGAGTATGAGAATTATTAGTTTGATTTTGAGTTTTAGAGATAAAAGCATGTTCAAAAGTTTTAATAGTACCAAATTGTAATAATTTAGCCTCCTCTTGACGTAACAAATTTTTAAAGATTGCATAAGTTAAATGAGGAGCTAAAGTAGGAATAGCAAGCTATGAGTGAATGTTAGTAATAAATTGCTAAAACTCTTTAGGAAGACATTTCTTAAGAATAATTATAATCAATCTAATATCACTTAAACTAACATTAACACCAATTAGTTGAGTTTCAACTGCATCAAACTTGAGTAAAAATTCATCCATATTTTTAAAATCATTATACCTTAATTCCTTCAAGTTGTCTTGGAGTTGAATCTTACGAGATTACGATGAGCTGTCATACGTCTGTTGCAAAATGGCCCACGCTTCATGAGCTTTAGTGCAATGTCCAATTAGGCAATAAAGATCCAGGATGATAGAGAGACCAATCAAACCAAGGGCTTCTTCATTTTTGGTCTTACATGCATCTTTTTCTTCTTTTGAAGTAGAGGTAGCGGTTCAATAGCTGCATCTGTAGCAACTTCAAGTAAATGTTTAAACCAGAATATAAATGAAACATGAGTTTGCCATTGGTGAAAGTTGGAACTATTTAGTTTAATTTCTGGAATTAGAGTAGACATGATAAAATGGTCAAATTAACTTAACAAGGTGAATAGCAGTGAATATATAATGTGCAATATTAAGAAAAAGAAGTTTAACTTAAAGTTAACTCTTCATAGAATAGGTAAATAAAGATATTTAAAAAAAATAATAATAATTTAAATTGAGGAACAAATTTTAATTGCAAGGAATTACATAACTAGCAATAGAATTTGGTTATAAATGATATAAAAATCTTATAAATGAGACGATTTGAGTTAAAATGAAATAAGAAAAATTGTATGAGTGTTTAAACTTTTTGATAATAAAACAAAATTGGAGAATACTAAGATAGAAGAGATTAAATTTAAATGATTAATGAATAAAAACCATATGAATAGTCAAAATGATGTAAACAAATGAATATTTAAATCAAATTCTTACAACAAAATTAATTTAAATTAATTGTTAACGTTGATCAACAAAATTAATAAACTAAAGTAATTAGAGATGAAAAATGTTTGAGCAGTTAAATTTATTTTATGTAAATTAAGATTTAAACAAATTTATATAAGAGTGATATTTAAAAATGAGTCAAAGGAATATTCAAACTTCAATTAAAAATAGATAATCCATAGATTTGCTGAAAGGAATCACAGAACAATAATTAATATTCTTTGCCAGAAAGCTAAAACTAGTAAAGAATAATAATCATACAAGATAAGTGAAATGAAACTGCTATGCACAAGAGAGATTGGTTAGAATACATAATGGTTTGACTGAAATAAAAGATTAAATGCTTTGAAATATAATAGACAATAACTTGCAAAAAAAAATGCTAGAGATAAAATAAGCGGAGTTATTGGAAATATTTAAAAAACATATATAACCATATTAAAAGAATATTAAAAAACATAGTAAAATTATGGGGGGCATAACTTTTAAATGCATTGTTCGATTTTAACAATGTTCGGATATGTTTTACAAAACCTAATTATCTAGCTGTCCACCGAAGCAATTTTCAAAAAAGGCACGGTTTAAAAGTTATGGATGATAGAGTGTGGATCTATAAAACTGTCTAAAAAGTAGAATGAGATAAATAGAGACAGAAAATAACCCTGCAAAGATAAATAACAGGTAAAAAAAAAACAACAATAAGAGAAAATATGTTAGAACATTGAAATAGATAAATTTGAATATATAGGTCTAAAAATAGGATAGTTAGAGAAATGGATAAAAATGTATAAAAGATAAAACCCTTGCGGTTGCCCGATAGAGGGAGAGATTAGATTTTATGCAAGCAAAATAAATATGAATCAATGTTATAATGTTGAAGAATAGAATATGTAAATATGCAAACTTGAAATAGATATGAGGAAAAAGAACTTAGATCTGGCGGCAAGCCATCCAGAACAAGTTAGATTAAAAAAAAAAGATTTGCAACAAAAAACAATGAGGTAAAACCTGCAACAAATATTAGATCAACAAGAAGAGCTTGCTCCTTTGAATGGCACCTTCCTACAAAACACTTAAACAAGGATTAAATAGCTTTGATACCATGTAAGAATTATTAAAAGAATGAAAAAAAGAACATGAAGTAATCCAAGAAAATGAAATGCAAGAAGGATTTTACCATAAAACAAATGTGAGATAAAGTTTTCAAGATCAATCACCAAGCACACGAGAAACTCCAAGAATCCAACAAAGAGCCAAGAGATTTCGGTAAGGGGAAAAGAAAAGAAAAACCCCTTTGTGAATAATAATAATATGGTAAAAAATCCTATGGATGAGAGCAATAAGCTCAATACAATAATGAGAGCAATGAGAGATTGAGAGAAGAATTGAGAGAGAGGAGAAGATTATTAGAGCAAGTGTGTGAGAGGCATCTCTTAAGTAGAGATGAGTGGAGGAGTTTGCATGTAACTCCCTTCTCCTATGAATGCCACATTCATATTGTGTGTGTGAAAAATGTGTGATTCCTCTTAAGGAGGAATATCTATTTTCCTTATTAAAGGAAATACAAAATAGAGACATGTCCTCCTACTTGGACTAGAGGACAAATATAAATAAGGATACCTTGGTTTATCCTTTTAATTACATATTTTCAACCAAGGAAAGATTAATTCTAATAGATATGTGTCACAAAAAGGACACACGTCATTAAGACTTAATGACTTTCCTGATAGATTTTGATCATCTTGAGACTAAATTATTAAGTGGGTCGTCTGATCAAACATAATATGCATGCCTTTTACCTTCAACAAGGCCGTTGTGTATCTTTGTAACCTTTACCCATCGACCCTCCTTTTAGCCAGCCAAAGCTACGCAAGTTTTCCTCACTAAATGGTCATCACTATCAGTAAATGACATGTAGCACCCAACTTGACACGTAGTCTCATCGCTATGTTTTGAATATTCGCCAATATATTTTTTATAGTATAAATGTTGTTTTTTTTCCGCTAATATATATTTTTTATAATATAAAAATTGTTTTTTATTCGCCAATATATATTTTTGTATACTATAAATATTTTATTCGCCCATATGTATATTTTATACTATAAATACTATTTTTTCTTCGCCAATATATATTTTTTATACTATGCATACTATTTTTTATTCGCCCATATATATTTTGTATACTATAAATACTATTTTTTATTCACCAATATATATTTTTTATACTATACATACTATTTTTTATTCCCCATTATATATTTTTATACTATAAATACTATTTTTTATTCGCCAACTGAGATTATTTTTATTCTTGGCAAAAACAATTTCACCAATAAAATTAATAATTTCCTCTATAGTTTTCTAAATTTCGCCAGTTATTTACACCTTTTTTGAAAGGGGGGTTTCTAAAATGTTATCATGATTGTGAGCCACTCTCTGAACCATTCTCCTAGAAAACCACTCCTATGCTCCGAACCAAAAATTAAATAAAAAATACAGATAAAAAAGAAAACTATAAAAGTTCCTCATACAAATCCTCATACCCAAGTAATCACAACAAAAGGATTTTGGAGTATAATCAAATAATAAATAAGGTCCATTAATAATTCATCAAAACTAAGGGGATATCATAGCTAAGAATTATAATCCTAATGATGAGAAATTCATAGGAAAACCTCTAGGTTCCAAAACATAAACCAACAATAAAAACCACATGAATCATTCTTAATTGTCCTTTAGATCCATTCTATCAAGTAACAAGGTACACTCAACATCAAACGTCCATTAATAAAATCCAACCATAAAGACCCATGAGAAAAAAAATCCTTGTGTGACGTCAAATTCACAAATAGACCTCAAATCATAATAAACACATGAAAAACATATGATTACATGCATTCATCACCATTAAAAATATAAAATAAATTTAAAACAACCAATCAACCCTTGGCTCTGGAAAACATGAGAGAAACCAAAGAATCAAACCTCGCAAACTCATATAAAAATCACAGTACTGTAATCCACCACACAAAAGATACAACATTGTAATTCAATTACAGAAAAAATATGATTAATTTTCTCATGATGAGCATAACCTATTCCTTAGAAACCAAAATCAAATAAAATTTTAACCATATTTCACCTTTATAAAGAGTCTAGTCATAGTACCATTATCTATGTGACTCTTCAAACATTAATACATCAACTTAGAAGTTAACATAAGAATAAATTTAGTGAAGGAAATCCATTAATAACACAAAATTTCTAAAAAACAACTACCTATGATTCCTTATTGGACAATTAACTTCCAATATGATAAATATATTAAAATAATCAATAGAATATAACTCAATCTAGAATAAAATATAATTTCTAGCTGATAAATAAATGCAACTCCTACCAGCTCAAACATAATTTTCTACCTACTCTTATATAATATATGTCCATATTTATCCTATTTATTAATTAATTAAATATATTCTATTTGTGTGAGTAAATGTGCACGTACATTAAAGGTACAGTTACATATATATGAATTATAGTTAAATAGTTAATAATAATAATTATAAGCGAGAAGTTAAGGTACAAAATATTGATTAAATACTTTAATTAACCATAGGATAACAAAGATAAACCATTTATTATGAAATAGTTGGTGGAATTTGGATTCCTAGGCAGTTTCTCAAACTACCTCCACATCATACAAATAGGAAATCAATATTTTAATTCAACTATCCAAACATTGAGTAAGGAAGAAACAAAAGGAAGGAATCCATTCATAATTACAGAGAGGAAATAGATTTGAGAGATTTCTGATTATTGTTTGAGAGGATGCTCTGGGACTTATTTGTAAAAAGAGTGAGAAAGTAGGATATTATTGGCTTTCTAGGAGTTCTTTGAAGGTTTTCTGTGTTTGAGTGAATCTGAAGGAGAAGAATTGTTGGTTTTTTATGTTTGTTTTTGTTAGATCTCCATTTTCTATCATAGTTTTCTCTATAGGACCCCAGGTAGGATCTATTCCCAGGAAAGAGATCATCTGTGTAGTTTCTAACTATTTATATCTATATGTGAGTTAATATTGTCTAGTGATTATTTAAGTATTGTCTGAATAATGAAATGAGCCTTTATTTAGATTGAATTCATTTGGTTTTATTGTCTGCATAATATCTACATATTCAATATGTTGTTATAAATTTAGAGTCACTGTTATCCATGTATTTAGATGTTCTTTATCTAATTGTTGTTTGATTTTTGGAATAGTTAAAGAGTGATTGTAGTGGTTTGTTGTCTTTTCTAGAATTCCTTTGTGTTGTAGATATATTTTTAACTTTCCTTAGAATCATATTAAAGATATTTTGTTGCATATTTGTTTTTTCTTCCACATTTTGGAGCATAGGTGCCTGTTGATCTTTGATTAAATTCTATTTTTATTTTAGGTTTGGGATATGATTGATGACTTTTATAGAAGAGAAGTAATACGATGTGAAATGGGTATTTATGTTTTTGACCTTCTAAGGCCCTCATCTTGCCAAGTTTTATTCGTAAAGGTAGTATGGATTTCTTTTAATGCAAAAAAACAACATAAGACCAAGTTCCCAATTATAGGGCCCAACTACGTAGATCCCATGAAGAACTACATAGATCTCTTGATGAAATATGTAGAACATGATTCCAAGTGTGAAGGTTCACTGACCAATTGTGTAGAATAGTGTGCCAACTATGTGAAACTTCCTGAAGGTTAGTTATTGGGCCTATTTGGTGTTTCTGGGGTCTAGTTTGTGACCAAAGGATTTTAGGGTCAGATTTTTTTCTCATTTGACTAGTAACTCACCAGTAGTTTGAAGATGATACAATTATCTATGGGAAAGGAGCCAAAGGGGAGGTCATCCAATTAAAAAATATTACTTTCAAATTATAAAAGGGCATCAGCACAAGGATTTAACAAAGAAAAGTCGCATATATTGTTTTTCTTTGTCAAACAACGAATTCAAAGACAAATCCTTGATAACTTAGCATTCAAGAAAGGGAAACTACCATTTACATATTTGGGGGTACCAGTGGATAAATATTTTAGGTTTACAATATCTTGAAAACTTATTGGATAAAAAATGGATAGAAGGATGGCCTCCTGGAAATCTAAATGGCTAATGTTGGCAGGGAGAATCAATATGTTAATATCAATCCTATCATCCACTCTGATCTTCCTTATGTATTTACTATCCTTACTTAAAGGTTCATATCTAGGGATATAGTGAATAATCTAAGGAACTTCTTTTGGAAATAAGATGACACACATTTATTATGTGAGAGTAAATTTTCATCCCAATAGAAGGTCGGGGTATGAGCATCAAGAATCAACTCTACCAAAATCATGCATTTAGGGAAAACTATTTTGGAAAATCCAAAGCGAGAAACATCTTAAATGGGTAAGTATTTTAAGAAGGAAGTATCTTTCCAAATCCATTGAGGAGGAGGCTTGAAGGATCAAGGAATTCCTAAATGGATCAAGAATAAGGAACTTCATATCCAAGTCTATTAACATCATACAAGATCACATCACTTTGAATATAAATGATGACAAAAAAGTACTATTATGGAAGGATTCATGGGGGGATATCTCATTTTTCACAATTTTATGGACATAGAAAGAATCATTAATATTTATACAAAAAAGGGGGCATATATTAAAGACTATTTCACGGTGCTGAGTCTAAATCAAGAAGGTAAGTTGAAATGGAATCATTGGGAAAATCTTGGTCTTCCTTGGGAAGATATTTTGACCCTAATGTCTATTTTGAATGATAGGTTCTTTACACTCAAACAGGGAAGAGAAAAAATCATTTCCAATTGAGAAAAATCAGGGGAATACAGTGTGAAATAAGGTTGCAATATTGCATTTGGACAGCTCAGTCATCCCAAGTCAGATCTACCAACACATCTTTGTTGGAACAATGTTTGTCCCTAACAGGAAGACTTTTCTCATGGGCAGCTTTGTAGGGTCGTATTTTGATTGCAGATAGGTAAAATAAATTAAGGTATCAATGGTCATCTATTTTTTCCTTATGTTATAATGATGAGGAGGATGTCAACAATATACTACTCCAATGCCCCTTTTCTATAGAATGTTGGCAGTTGTTGTGAGATAAATTAGGGTAGATCTTAGAAATTCCAAATGATATCTTATCCATCTTTAAATCATGACCCTCACTTCTCAAAGAAATCCTATGTGGCAACATATGGATCATATCCCCATAAATTTTAATATGGGAGCTATGGAAGGAGAAAAATAGAGATTATTCCAAACCCAAAAGATGGATAAAGCAACACTTCCAAAAAAAGAGAAGTTGTTATTATAGAAATAAAGAATCCTAGCATTGAGTCTAGAGAGTCTCCAAAATATTACATAGGATGGTATTCCACGATGTTCATAGTTGTATTTGGTATGAAGGTGCCCCAATTTTTAGGAAGAGGGGGGTCAAACTAGTTTAAAAGAGAGAGCAAATTTATCATGGTCTCCTACATCCTTCACGTGGCATAAATTGAATTTTGGTGGAGCTTCTAGAGGCAATCCTGGCCCCTCCGGTACTGCTTGTGCGATCCATTCATAACAAGGGAAAATAATTGAAATAATGTCCAAGCCATTGGAAGAAGATAAAAATAATATGGAACAATTTAAAGCCTTGTTATTAGATCTTTCCTTAAGTATGGAACTAAATTTGAAAAATCTAGAAATCAAAGGAGATTTCACAATTTTGGTTAACGTGGCTAGGTTTAGATCAACATAGAATTAGAGGGTTTATTCACTATGTGTAGTGGCATTATCTTTAATTGAAAGATTAAAGAAAGTAACAATCTATCACATCTATAGAGAAGGAAACTCCTAGGAAGATGAATTATCCAAATAGTGTGCAAAACAAATTATAATTAAATAGAATATTTAGAGTGAAAGCAGGCTAAAGATGCAGGAAATAGTTAGAAAGTATGGGTGGTTGGTTGGAATAGGTATATCATTAAAAGTGACTTAGGATTGGTATACATCTCTCATACATGTAGCCTATCTTAGAGGATATATTTTTTTAAAGGAGATTTTTATTAATGCAACCTATTACCCAAAATTTTTACATGCGGGATATCAATCATAAAAGTAAAAATTTGCATAAAGATACATCTCTTTAACATTAATGTTCAGCTAGTAAAGATGCATAGATTGCCATTACATTCCTATAATCGGATAATAATGTACCCTAAGTACTGATCAGATTCATATTTTCCAATTTATAATTGATCATTACATTGTGCATTCAAACTGAATGTAGTAAACAAGTGTTTATTCCATGTTACATCTTTCATACTAAAATGTAGAGGACATATGTAGAAAAGAAAGTAGGATTGAAGCATGATGAGGTTTAGGGATCTATGTATTCCCTTTAAGAGGTCTTCTACATTCTGGAGCTGATCATCTGCATCATCTAAGTCTTCCTGTCCTAGGTCTTGTTTTTGTTTGTCATGCACCCTAGGTCTTCTTCTAGTCCTATCTTGCATCATGGAAAAGATGTTAGATCCAATTGGATCTAAGAAATACATAAAAACCTAAAAAACACCATACATGAGTAAAACTTCCTAAACTACATATTTACCAATAACATCAATGCAATGAAAAGGTATGTGTCTGCATTAACAAAATAATAACATCAAAGAGATATGTCTTTATGAAATCCTTTGCTATATTTGAAAGATGCAATGAGTGTCACGAGCCCATGCTCAAACTTGAAAATATGAATTATTAAAGGATGAAAGAATGGTAGATTTTCACATGTGTAGGAAAGAAAGAGATGTGTTGGTATGCAAAATTCAACATTTATGTGCAAAAAATGATTAAACTATAGTGATATAAAATGTGAGTTATGTGCATATGAAGATGTAGTTTTTTAAACAATTCATATTCAAGGTAAAATGAAATGATAATGTTGTCTAGAGACATAAAAAATATGTGTTACTATGATCTAATGCCAATATGCAGATATCAGAAGTAACAGACATAGAGGGAACAAATGCATAGCACATGAACAAAGCAAGATGGATAACAACAGTGTTGTTATAGAGAGATGCTAGATCATAATATTTATCATAAAAATAAATATGCATAAATAGAGAATTGATGAAATGACAGTGACCTCATGTGAGGCCATCATCTCAAACATGATGTAATTAATATAGTACTTATGTTTGGGAAAAAAATTGGAAGTTCAGTACATACAAGGATGGAGTCGAGCAGAATGGAGGGTTGTGCATGTTTTAGATAAGTTTTATGAATATTTCCCATGGGAGTCACGAGTCCATGCTCGAACCCAATGGGTGATATTTTACATTAAAAAAAAATTGAATAACAATGTGTTTACATGTTGTTAACTTCTATTTCCTGCGTAAAGAAACCACTTATTTAAGGTGTTCAAACAATGACGAATACAGACAAAGAAAAAGTTACACAAGGTGGAAGCAATTGTCAAACATGATGCATATTGAACATAGCCAAAAAGGAGAGTTTAAGAAGGAGCCCAAGTTATTTCTTTACAAAATAGCTCACTATTATAAAAGAAGAAAATGAACACCTAGATGCATGAAAAAGACATCATAATTTACAGCTTTCTATTCAACCATGGACTGACAACAAGTTCAAGTAAATATGTTGTTATTAGATACATGAAGACAACATGATAATTGAACTCAAAACCAAATGGGGAAATGACATTAAAGAATGAAAATACAAAGTGCTAAGTACTTTAAGTTCTACTAACAAGAAACCTGTATTATCAGCTCAAAATTTCAAAAGCTATGTATTAAAAAATAGAGAGTTCAAACAACGAGAAGAATGAATAGAGAAGACATAGAAAATCACTTATCTAGAGTTTGATAATGACTTCCAATTAAGGAGCCCAAGCTTCATAGGGTTATACATGGATAGAGCCATATTTTATTGCATGAGACTCTAGTCTATGCAAAGAGAACTATGTTGTAAAGCAGAGCTCTAGCTAATGCATATCTGTAGCAAGGCAACACTAGATGCCAAAGATGGATGAAGACCACATTTTCCAACCAATGACATCTTGAGATCACAAATACCAATGTGTAGATAACTATGTTGAGCTTACAAAGATGTAGAGGAGTGCCATGATTTAAGCAAGGTGGACTCCAAGTCCCAAAGTGCAAACCTGCAGTGTAGAGAATGACCGAGTCTCTCTTTTCAAATCAGTAAAGCCCTAGTTCATGTCAAGAAGATTACCCTACACTAATTAGAGCTTGATCTCTTTGCTAAAAATCACTCTCTATTACAACTTGAGATTCATGCTTGATATCCATGCACACTCATGGTCATAGCCAGAGATATAACAAGATAATGAAATGGTGAGCTCTATATTAGCCAAGTTTAACAGAGGGAGAAAAGAAAGAGTGAAAAAATTGAAGACATGGCGGTGCAAAACAGTAGGAAAGCCTAACTTTTTTTCTTCCAAAGATGCACAAAAAAAAATAGTGAAATGCAAAAATACCTATGTCGAAATGGATAGACTTTGGAGTCTATCAAAGTAACGAGGAGTTAATGCTTTGGATAGCTGCAATGCCATGACAATACCTGGACAACTAGCCACTGCAAATATCTTAGTATTGTATTATTCATGTTGAGTAAGGCTTGATGAAGCTTAACTACATTGTTGGCTAGGCTAAGAGTTAGGGTTTTTGAAGCTGTGGTGCTGGGTTTAGGATATGAGTTAGGGTTTTAAAGATTGTGGGATTACATCTTTGGTGTTTTGGGTAAAAGATGTAAATCAAAAACATCAACATTAGGAGACCTAATATCTAGGGGCTAGATTTAGGGCATTATGTGTGCCTTAGATTTTAGGGATTCAACTGATTTAGGGGAGTTATCTATGCTGATTAGGAGGGATTTTTGGAGGCTACATTGGGCATCATTTAGGCCTTAAAATCAGGATGATCTAACTATTGAGGAAGAGAGTTTTTTTTTTTTTGGGGGGGGGGGGNTTTTGGGGGGGGGGAGATGATTTCATTTTCAAAATTGGACTTAGGGGCTATATATTCGAACCTCTTATTTAGTATTAGGACTTCAGAATTGGAAGAGAAGAGCTTTTAGAGAACTATTTTGTACCTATACCCTTTTTTATGAATTTTTTATCCATTTAGTTCATATTGAGTATCAATTTTGTGTAAGAGGATGCATGCATTCCTTGCCATTATTCTAATATTCATTCATGTAAATTCTCACAGATTTTGATAAAGAATAAAGTTGGCCTATTTTTCATACACCTTGTTGTGGTCTTTGTTATCAATCCTTTCCATTTTTTTGCATTTGAAGTGTAATGTACCTATAATATAGATTAGTGAATTGCCTTGATTCCTATTCTAGGTTGTAGAATATAACCTTTTTGTAGAATTTGCATGTCTGTTTATAGGAGTATTATTATTTGTGGTGAAATTCCTAGTAGTGATTCCCAAGGTAGCTTATGTATTGGATAGTGAATGATTTTGCAAAAATTGTTAGGGTGTCAAGTGAATGTGAGTTTGAACCTTTGATAAATCTGAATCTTATTTGGTATATCACCTTTCAAGTTTTATTCATTCAGTTTGTAGTTAAAATTTCTGACTTTCCTTTCCAAAAAATTGGGAGAAAGCATTAGATTATTGATACCCCAAATACAATAGGAAGGGGCCTAGAATCCAGATATTCCTTCTTATTCAGAGTCCACCCACAACTCTGGAAGGTTTCCATTATTACCATGAAATATTAATATGCCCTAATGCCTGAGTTAGGCTAATATTATTTGGCCTCAACAGGTTTTGGCATGCCCGGTGGGACCAAGAGGTCATAGATTTCATCTTTCTTACTTGTTTTGATATTCATCCAATAGGTTTCTGACGTTTAAGAGGTCAGTGTTATGCATATCTGGCAACTCTAAGGTTATATCTATTGGTTTTAGGCAGATTCAGTGCCTAAGATGGATTACTATCCTCCATTTTATGAAGGTGTTCCTCTATTCATTGAATATCAATCATATCAATACTGCCCTGCTGCTATTTTTGTGCCAGAATTTGAAGGAAAACACTCATCTCAGGCTTATCACCCTCCAATCAAGAAAAAAATTTCTTGGAAGCACACCTATCAGTAGCCACAAGGGTGTTTCTTTAATGATTCTCAGAATTATCCTCAGTGTGTTCCAAACATGACCCTTGATGATATTCTAAGGAACTTTCAAGAACAACTGAGATAAGTGGAGAGAGAGAGAAAGAGTATGACATGCATCAAGAGGAGCTATCTTATCAATCTCACATACACCAACAAGATATGAAGGCTCAAATGTATGAGTAAGAGATCTTTGCTAAGAAAGTGGGTTATAAAGAGGAGTAGATGAGGCCGTTAATGGCAAGATTATAGGAGCTAGAAGCTCAAGCAACTTCTTTTTCCCTTAGTTAGCCTACAATCCAATAAGGATCCAAGCTAGAGATTCCAATTTATAAGCTTGCAGAAGAAATAAGACAGCCCCTACAAGACTCCTTGAGTGAGTATGCTCAACCAACCCACTTTATTGATTCTCAGTCGGAGATGTGTTATGTAGCAGAACCAGATGAAAAAGATACCAAGTTGCCATGGAAGCCCTCATGGACTAATCTTATCAAGATGACAAATCTTATCAAGGTGGTTCCATGTGATTAATCTCCAGAACAGGGAGCTGAAAAGGAGGTAATTGTTTCAAATATGATTGAACAAGTAACAAAGGGTCAAGATCAGAGCCAGTTGAGACAAGAGGTACAAGATTCATTTGTAGATATTCCTACATAATTTGAAATGCATGGTGAACAAACTACATCATTTATTATAGGAGACTCTTTTAGACAAGAAGAGATGGTTGTGCCTTTCTTTTAGGAGTTACCTACATTTTTTTATCAAGACAAAGAAGATGAGATTACGGTCACATCAGCACAACAAGGTGTTGATGATCAAGAAGCTGACAAAAGCTTAGAAGAGTGTTTTGACAACATTATAGTAGATTTCTTTGAGAAGGTAGCTATTGAGATGCCAGTATATGTGACTTCTCAAGGGTACTCTATGTTGGAGAACAATCTTTCTAATGATTATGTGCAGGAATGCAAGATAAAACAAAGTTCTCTTGATTCCTAATGGATCATTAGTTTTGGTGAGCTCCTAGCTGGCTTAATATAAGATGGTGATCCTTTGACCATGGAGGAGGAGCTCACATGGCTGCTAATGATGTAGGATAGACATGAGGAACTAGAGGAAAGTAAAGAAATCAGCAAGGAAGGCTCTAGGTTCATACTCTCAAGAGGTTGTCCAATCCGGTATATGGCCCTGTTGGAGAGGAGAGAAGAGGTCTCATTTACAACAACTCCTGATTGTGAGGAGGTTCATAAGGAAGACCAAGTGCAGCATGTTGATTCAAATTTCTTCGAAAAGTAGAGTGAAGTAAGTCAAAACAGTTCCTTTCTTCTTGAAATATTGAATGAACTGGTTAAAATGCTTCATTGTTCAGTTATCTTTTATTTTTCAATAAGTGTGTGCATCATTGCAATTTGAGGAGAAAGGGAAAATATTTCAATGAACCAATAAATGGTTTTGCGTAGCATGTTTTGTGGATGGTTAGAGTAGGTTAGATTTCCAGTTTTTCCCTAAGTGTTGTCAAGCACAGTTAAGCTAGTTTTAGTTTTAGTTTTCCCAATTTTCAATAAGTCTTGAAGATTCAAGGTATTTTAAGGTTGTTGTCAAAATTTGCAAACACAAGAAAATCATTCCTTAAAGATCAATAATACATTTACAATTTTGGATAATGAAGTTTTTTCTTCACTACCACCAATTATAAACGTACACGCAATCATTGGGAAAGGGTTTTCTTATATCCGCAAACTAGGTTTAGGGTTTCCATAAGCAATTAATAGACTCAATGCCCAATGGAATATTTTAGGCTACTAGTACCAATGTCTAGTAGGCAGACATCCATCAGAGGTCACCAAAATTGTTACCTAAATTATTTACATGTAGGATAGAAATTATAAAAGTAAAAATTTGCTTAAAGATACAACTCTTTAACATTACTGTTCAGCTAGTAAAGATGCATACATTGCCATTACATTCATATGATTAGATTATATTGTACCCTAAGTAATTATTATATTCAAATTTTTAGATTTATAATTGATCATTACATTATGCATTCAAGCTGAATGTAGTAAACAAGTTTTTCTTCCATGTTACATCTTTCATACTCAAATGTAGAGTACATATGTAGAAAATAAAGTAGGACTAAAGAATGATGAGGTATAGGGATCTATGTATTTCCGTTAATAGGTCTTCTACATTCTGGAGCTGATCATCTGCATCATCTAAGTCTTCACGTCCTAGATCTTGTCTCTGTTTGTCCTGCACCCTAGGTCTTCTTTTAGTCTTGTCCTGCATCATGGAAAAGATGTTAGATCCAATTGGATCCAAGCAATACATAAAAACCTAAAAAAAACCATACATCAGTCAAACTTTCTGAACTACATACTTACAAATAACATTAATGCAATGAAAAGGTATGTGCATGGATTAACAAAATAATAACATCAAAGATACATGTCTTTATGAAATCCTTTGCTATATTTGAAAGATGTAGTCAGTGTCACAAGCCCATTCTCAAACTTCACAATATGCATTATTAAAGGATGAAAGAATGGTAGATGTTCACATATGCAGGAAAGAAAGAGATGTGTTGGTATACAAAATTCAACATTGATGTGCAAGAAAATGATCAAACTATAGTGATATCAAATGTAAGTTATGTGCATATGAAGATGTAGTTTTTTAAACAATGCATATTCAAGGGAAAATCAAATGATATTGTTGTATAGAGACATAAAAAATATGTGTCACTATGATCTAATGCCAATATGCAGATATCAGAAGTAACAGACACAGAGGGATAACATGTAGGTCACATGAACAAAGTAAGAGGGATAACAACAATGTTGTTATAGAGAGATGCTAGATCATAATATTTATCATCAAATTAAATATGCATAAATAGAGAATTGATCAAATGATAGTGACATCATATGAGGCCATCATCTAAAACATGTTGTTATTAATACAGTATTTATGTTTGGGAAATAAATTGGAAGTTCAGTACATACAAGGACGAAGTCAAGTAGAATGGAGGGATGTGCATTTTTTGGATAAATTTTATGAATATTTCCCATGGGATTCATGATTCCGTGCTCGAACCCTATGGGTGGTATTTTACATAAAAAATGGAATAACAGTGTGTTTACATGTTGTTAACTTCTATTTCTTGCATAAAGAAACTACATATTTAAGGTGTTCAGACAGTGATGAATATAAGCAAAGCACAAGTTACATAAGGTGGAAGAAACTATCAAACATGATGCATATTGAACATAGCCAACAAGAAGATTTTAAGAAGGATCCCAAGTTCTTTCTTTACAAAATACCTCACTGTTATAAAATAAGAAAATGAACACCCAGATGTATGAAGAAGACAAAATAATTTACAGCTTTCTATTCAATCAGGGAGTGACAACAAGTTCAAGTAAAGATTATGGTATTAGATACATCAAGACAACATGATAATTGAACTAAACAAAGAATGGGGCAATGACATTCAAGAATGGAAAGACAAAGTGCTATGTAGATGCAGTTCTACTAACAACAAATCTGTATTATCAGCTTGATCTATCAAAATCTATGTATTAAAAAATAGAGAGTTCAAACAGAGAGAAGAATGAATAGAGAAGACAGAGAAAATTAGTTATCTTGAGTTTGATGATGACTTACAGTTAAGGATCCCAAGTTTCCAACCAATGACAGCTTGAGATCACAAATACCAATGCCTGGATAACCATGTTAAGCTTACAAAGATGCAGAGGATCTCCATGATTTAAGAAAGGTGGAATCCAAGTCCTAAAGTGCAAACCCACAATGTAGAGGATGACTGGGTCTCTCTTTTCAAATCAATAAAGCTCTAGTTCATGTGAAGAAGATGAACCCACAATAAGAAGATCTCAAGCTCTTTGCCAAAAATCACTTTCTATTATATCTCAAGATTCACACTCGATATCCATGCACACTCATAGTCACAGTCAAAGATAGAAAAATATAAGAAATGGTGATCTCCAGATTAGCAAAGTTTAACAGAGGGAGTAAATAAATAGTGAAGAAATTATAGACATGGCAGTGCCAAACAGTAGGAAACCCTAACTTCTTTCCTTCCAATACTGCAAAAAAAAAAAGTGAAATACAAAAATACCTATGTTGGAATGGATAGAATTTGGAGTCCATAAAAGTACTGAGGAGTTAATGCCCTAGATAGATACAATGCCACAACAATACCTAGATAGCTAGTCACTAGAAATATCTTTGTATTGTATTAGTCATGTCGAGTTAGGCTTGATTAAGTGAAACTACACTGTGGGCTAGGCTAAGAGTTAGGGTTTTTGAGGCTATAGTGTCCGATTTAGGATATGAGTTTGGGTTTTAAACATTGTGGGATTAGATATTTCGTGTTTTGGGTTAAATTTTTGGATTTTTTTGTAATATTCTATGTAATATGTTGATATATATTATGTAAAAGATGTAAATAAAAAATATCAACATTAAGAGACCTAAACTCTAGGGGCTAGATTTACAGAATTATTTATGCCTTAGATTTAGGGATTCAACTGATTTAGGGAAGTTATCCATGCTTATTAGGAGGGATTTTTGGAGGCTACATTGGGCATCATTTAGGCCTTAAAATTAGGATGATCTATCTGTTGAGGAAGAGATTTTTTTTAGGGGGAATTTCATTTTTGAGATTGGCCTTAGGGGTAATATATTTGAACCTCTTATTAAGTAATAGGAGTTCAGAATTGGGAGAGAAGAGATTTTAGTGAACTATTTGGTTCCTATAGCATTTTTTATGCATTTTGTATCCATTTAGTTCATGTTGAGTATCAATTTTGTGTAAGAGGATGCATGTATTCCTTTCCATTATTCTTAAATTCATTCATGTAACTTCTCACAGATTTTGATAAAGAATAAGGCTGACCCATTTTTCATACACCTTGTTATGGTCTTTGTTATCAATCTTATCCAATTTTATAAATTTGAAGTGTACTCTACCTATAACATAAATGAGGGAATTGTCTAGATTTGTATTCTAGGTTTTAGAATATAACCTTTTTGTAGAATCTGCATGTCTGTTGATATGAGTATTACTGTTTGTGGTGAAATCCCTAGTAGTCATTCCTAAGTTAGCCTATGTATTGGACGTTGAATTATTTTTCAAAAATCATTAGGCTATGTCAAGTGAATGTAAGTTTGAACCTTTCAGAAATCTGAATCTTATCTGGTGCATCACCTTTCAAGGTTTATTCATTCAGTTTGTAGTTAAAATTTATTCCCTTCATTTCCAAAAACTTAGGAGAAAGCATTAGATTATTGATACCCCAAATCCAATAGGAACTGGCCTAGAATCCGGAGATTCTTTCTTATCCAAAGTTCACCCATAACTCAGGAAGGTTTCCATTGTTAACATGAAATATTAGTATGCCATAATGCTTGAGTTAGGGTGATATTTTTTGGCCTCAACACAACTTTCATTTTTTAATGTATCAGGAACCTAGCCTAAAGGGAGGGTAAAAATTGAAGGACCCATCATCATCTCCGAATAAGCTATAGATGTAGTGACAAGTTGGTATGAGGCTGAGAGTGAGAAGATGTCTATCATTCTAGAATACATAACTAGCGTGCAGAAGGAAATAAATGAAATGATAATTGAGAATGACATTCTGAATGATAGCACAAAGATTTCTTTTACCCTATTTTTGACAAGGTTTTGCTACAGAATAGTGGACATGAAGAATTCTATTTTAAACTATAATAATAGTAGTATTACCCTAAATTTTCACATTTGCAATCTAACAATCATACTTGCACAAAATTTCATAAATGTACATCTTTTCCACATTTTTTATTTAGAAAATGATAAAATATATCTTTCTATTACATTCACACTATCAAAAAATAGTATTCTAGGTATTGATCATGTTTAAAATTCAAAAGTCCACTTGATCATTACATTATACATTCAAACTTAATGTAGTATGCATATAGGTATCATGTTACATCTTTTGGATTAAAAACTTAGAGGTAATTATAGAAAAGAAAGTATGCTTGAAGCATGAGTAGGGGTTCATGCATTGCCTTGTATGGTAGAGTGTCTGTATTTGGTGTTGGTTGTCCTCCTCTATCCAATATTCATGGTGTCTTATTTCTATTCTTGAGTTAGCTCTACATATTAGGTCTAGGGTCCTGTCCTACATCATCAAAGAAAAGAGATGTTAGATCCATTAGGATTTAAGCAATACAAGAACCATAACAACATGCATCAAGAAGGCTTTCAAAGATGGACATTTACCAATAACATCAATAAAATAGTAAGATATACCTTAGGATCAACTGAATAAAAAATATCAAAGGGACATATCTTTATGAAACCTTTTATTGCATATGGTTATTAGTCTACATTTTCAAAGTATTGGTGTTTGTAGAACCAGAAGAATCAAAATCAAAGGGACTTAGGTCTTGAATCTGAGAAACCTTTTTCAGAATGACATCGGCATGTTAGGTCAAAAAACACAAACACAACAACCAAAATTCATGCATGAGTGTCATCTCATATGACACTAACACACAAACATTAATTGGCTGATTTTGTTTGCGGACATAATAGGTTGATTGGTGATGTGTGCAATAGGTGAACAAGTAACTAAATACAGGTAACAAAAGAAATGCAGTGAGTGTCATGAGCCTGTGCTTGAACCTCACATAAGGCATTAGAAACAAGAAAGATGTGTGCATTACAAGAGGATACATTTCATTAAAGATATAGAAGAAGAAGATACAATGTATGAAGAATGATACAATAATGTTGCAGGAAACACATGGACAATGAAGATTTCCTGGGAAAGATATGCAAAAATGGAGGTGAAAATGTTTATTGTCATCATGCAAGATGAATTGAAAGTAATACTATTACTGTAAGTATGAAAATACAAAAAAGACAATTGAGCTAGATTCAATTATAGAAAATGCATGCTTAACAATCAATCATGTTATCATCAGTGTCATGTTATAAATTGTTTTTTTTTATGTTTACATAACAATATTGTTTACAATAAAGTAAAGATAGATAACAGGATTGATAATCTAAATATGAGCTACAAATGAAAAACAATGTGCAAAAGATTGGAGTAACAGTGTATTTATATGCTGTCATAGAATGTGCATTTACAAAAAATAGCTACATTGTGCCAAGATGAGGAAAAAACATATGCATAAACTATTGCCATTAAAAAATTACATCATGTCAATGACATTTAATGTGATAAGAGATCAGTTCACAATGATACCTACTTCTTCAAACAAATGAAAATCAATATGTACATTAAACAATGACATATATGCATGTATATGTTCATAAGAATGGAGTAGAACAATATGTATCTATGTATTCATGTTTGAAACAACTATGAAAGTCAATGATGTTGTGGTGATTCATGATTTTCAAAAAAGAGATCAAGAGAAAAAGGATAGTATCCATGTATGTAATGTGGATTTGGAGTAATGTTTTATGCAGGGTGTTAAACAAACAATGATATTCTGGTGTGTTGAAATGACAGTGCCATTTGTGTTCATCAATTAAATAATGTTGTTTTTAATACAATATACATGTTTGAATCAAATTGGAAGTTGAGTGCATGCAGGATATGGAATTGAGCAGATGCAGAGAAATGAGATGCATGTTTGGGATGAGTTTCCTATTATTAATATTTCCCATGGGATTCATGATCCCGTGCTCGGATCCCATGGGTGATGATTTTTATAAAATTAAGCAAACAGTGTATTTATAGACTATTTCTTGCAAACAAAGAGACTAAATATTTTTGAAAAAGGTTTAGATAGTAATGGATGGAAACAAAGAACAAGACAATGATTCATATCAAACATATATGTTTCTTAGACAAAAGATATGTGTTTTGGCCTCAAAAATGTGTTTTATGTTTACAATAGTATGGTTGTGTTTTTAAAAGAAAACATTGAATGAAGGATATGTCAAACATGGGTTAGGATTTTTATGAAGATTAAACACATAAATGTTTTTCAGCTCAAAGAAATGTCCACAGTTTCACCAGGAAGAGGATGTGTCTAGTTCAATGACATTATTGTCATTCTTTTAAGGTAGACATGGAATAGAGTCTACAGCCGACAAAAGATAATCTATTAGTGAAGCATGACAGCTTGCATATGTTTCAAGTTTACATCTATATCTATGGAAAAGGCCATTTGGGTATTCCAATTTTTGTTGCCATTCAACAAATAGATTAAGACTCAAAGTGAGGCTATGGATTTCATGCTACTAAAGAGGAGATTAAATAGTAAATTAAATGTAAACCTAGATTTGTTGTTGAAAATATGAAGAACTTTAAAAACCAAGAAAGATGGAGTTATTTAAACCTGAGATCTTAACTAGTATGAAAAAGATCATAGCTTGTCAACTTCAATAAACATCTACTTCAAGTAAAGTTGTAGAGAATAAATAAAAGAGTTACTTATCTAGTGATACACATGTTAGGCTTGGAGGAGTCCAAAATACACATAGTGCCATGTGTTATGGGTTGCAAAATCACAAATGGAGAAGTTGAGTTCTAGATGCAGAGAAGGTGCCATGTATCATGGCTTAATATTTGAAAGAAGCTATAGAAGGTACATCAAGAGCCCAAGATCTTTAAATTAAAACCCAGTGAAAGTTGCAATCAAGACTCACAATCCACACAGAGCCTAAGCTCTCCATCATTTCAAATATTATCAGATGCCCAAAATCTAGCGAGCTTGAAACAGAACAAATGCAAAGACAACACCATGTGTCAGCATGAAAGCCTAAACTACAGTGCAACACAAAGAGACCAAGCACTCAGAAACTTGAGTCATTACTCAAGTTCAATACTTTTTGGCAAAATCCTAATGAGATTCAAAGAAAAAACCACAATGACAATGCCATGTGTAATGGCAGACAACTTTCGAGACTCCTAGTTACACAAAGAGCCCAAGTTCACAACAAGAAGCCCGAGCTTCTTGTCCAAGTTGTAGAAACAAAACCATACATCATGGCATTGAGTTCTAGATCAAACTACAAGCATAGTGGCATAGTGAAAAAACCCTTAACTTTACCTCCAGAATCGAATGCAAATGAGATGCGAAAACATTATGTCATTTTTTTGCAAAAAAATTCAAGTCCAATGACAATGAAATTTAATACTCTATCAATTTTCAGTGCCATGACAATACCCTAAGGTGCCACGAAGGTAGTGAGATATTTCTCAATGGGTATTGTCTTGTCGATCATAAGCTATGTTCAAGCTAGGCTAAGTGAGCCAGACTATGGATCGAGTTTGTTGCATATGGACTTAGGGTTGTTGACTATGGTGTCGGCTTTGTTGTGTGTTAAGGGTTGTTAAACTATCATTTCATCTTAGAGGTAGTGTTTTTATGTCATGGTATCCAGTTATGTTGTCAGTTAGGTTCTTTTTGCAATGGGGTTTGTGCATTTGGATTAGTATTTGATTGGTTTTCTAATATATTTTTTAATATGTTTGTAAAATATGTAGAAATATGTAAATATTTTATAGTCCGTCTTTCGGGGATAGATCTAGGTCTTAAATTTGGTGACTAATTAAGCCTTAGGATTAGTTATATGTTACTTTGGAGCTATTTTGGAGGGTTTTTTTGAGGGAAGAGTAATTTTTGAAAATGGCTACATGGGCTATATAGCTAAACTTTTGCTTTGAGGGTAGGGGTTCAGAATTTTGAGAGAAGATCTTTTAGTGAACTATTTCGTTCCTATAGCCTTTTTTATGCATTTTTTATCCACTTAGTTCATGTTGGGTATTTATTTTGTGCAAGAAGATGCATGTATTCATTGGCATTATTCTAAAACTCATTCATGTAACTATGTAAAGATTTTGATAAAAATAAAGTTGGCCCATTATTTATACACCTTGTTATGGTCTTTGTTATCAATCCTATTCAATTTTTTGCATTGAAGTGTATTGTATCTATAACATATACTAGTGAATTTCTTCATTCCTATTCTAGGTTGTAGAATATAACCTCTTGCAGAATCTACATGTCTGTTGACAAGAGTATTACTATTTGTGGTGAGAAGTTAGCCTATGTATTGGATAGTGAGTGATTTTGTAGAAATCATTAGGGTATGTCAAGTGAATGTTAGTTTGAAATTTTTTGAGAAATCTGAATCCTATTTGGTGTATCACCTTTAAATTTTTATTCATTTCAATTTTAGTTAAGATTTCTCCCTTTCCTTCCAAAAATTAGAAGAGAGTAGTAAATTAGTGATACCCCAAACCAATAGGAACTGGCCTAGAATCTAGATATTCCTTCTTATTAAGAATTCACCCACAACTTAGGAAGGTTTCTATTGATATCATGAAATGTTAGTATGCACTAATGCCTGAGTTAGGGTGATATTTTTTTCCTTAAGAGTTTTTGGAACGCTCGGTGGGACTCCTTTTGATACATGAACATAATGAAAATAAGGAGCAGAAAAGAGTTTGAGTATTTGCAGTTATCACATACTAGGAGAGGCAGAATTTTGCAGAGAGAGACTAGAGGTCCAAAAGAGATCTTCTTCCAGCCTGTAGAAAGGGGTAGGAAGCTAGGAAGACCAAGGAAAAGAAGACTCGTGGGAAGTTCAACTCCTCCCACTTACTACACTGATTTATCTTATTCAGATCAAGAATATTCAGAATGTCCTCCTTTACTTCAATTCCAATTTGTTGTTGGATTACTAGCAGAAGAAGAACAACCAGCATCTTCAAATTTTGTTGAAAAAGCATGAAGAATGGCTAGAAGACTACCTTTTGTGCAATTTGATCAAGGTATCCCTTTGAGGATTGAAAATCACAACAACCTACCATTGGTTGCCTTGAAAATATTGCCATCTTTCACGAGAGAAGGACAAATAGCAACCATTAAGCACATCAGAGATGTTGCTTCTCTTTTCAATGTGCATCATATCATAGAGGAGGATGTATCATTGAGGCTATTGGCTGCATCATTGAAGGGAAAAGCATTGGAATGGTTTTGAACTCTCCAATTTGGATGAATTTCTACTTGGGATGCACTACGTGAGGAGTTGTGCAGATTTTTTGAAGATAAATTAGACAATCTTTCTTTGCTAGAACAACTAACTACTATTAAAAGGGCTCCACAAGAGGAGATGAGTGATTTCAATCTCTGACTTCAAAAGAATTGGAATAGGATTCCTACCACGGTAAGGCCCTCTGTTGAATATGCATTTTTATACTTCCTTAAAAGCCTAAATAGTGATATTTCAGTTATGATCCAATCTATGGGAGGAAATTCTTTGCCTCAAGCTTTTGATATTGCAATTAGGTTAGAGAATAGCCTTATTCAAGTAGGGAAGATAGCTCCTAGGATACCTATTCCTTTCTTTCCTAGCATCCAATCCAATATGCCATTGTTTACCCCACCTCTGGCTCCATTACAATCTTATAAAAAATGAAGAGATAATGCCTGCTGCCCCTTCTAATGAGTTGAAAAGCAAAAAGTCAGCCATAAAAAAATAGAAAGCTTATTACAAACCTTTGGAAATGAATTGGTAAACCTTAAAAGGCAGAAATCTCAATAGAATCCAATAGCCCATACAAAAAACTAGGCTAGTTCTTCATCCCAGCAGCCTAATCAACCTATTTACCAAGGCAACAACCAGCAATACAAAGGAAATAGCAATGCTAATAGGAAAAATTGGAACCAAAGGCCTTATATACCTTATAACCTAGCACCTCTTAATACTGTTAAGGATATTGTTCCTAACCAAAATAACCTTGTTGTTGATTATGAATGGTGCTATCCTTTTGGGAAATCTCACAATCAATCTAAGTGCACTAATGGAGTGCCTAATCTAGCCCTAATGGTTCAAAGTGTGATTGATTTACAACCTACTGCATCAATTGAGGAGAGTCAACAACAGTCACACCTAACTACTCTGGACACTGCATTTCTGAATAGGCAAGAGGAAGAGTTCTATGGAGTGAGTAATGATTTACCTGTTTAAGAAAACACAAGAGCCCAGAAAAGAACTCTAAAGTTAGAGCAGTCAGATGCTAAGATTGCTACCACAACTCAATCACCACTCATTCCTCCTATTTCTATTCTAAAAGATCACTCCACTCTTGTGAATAGAGAAAAATAACATCAGAAGCAAGCATATCAGACCATTGGTAAATCACCTCAAAAGGTATAGTTTGTTGTTCCCTTTAATATTTTTGATAATATGAAGAAGATGAATTTTTCTATTTCTATGTGGGATTCATTAGCCATTCTAGGGCAAGCAGATGTATTGAAGGAAGAGTTGTCTAAAGGGACCAAATTTTTATAGAAAGCCTTAAAGCAACCTTCAAGGACTATTTTGGGTAATTCAGGGGCTGCAGATGTGAAGAGGACAACAATAAAGGATGGTAATAAATTGTCAAATGTTAAGCCACCTCCATTTTATGTGTCCTTGATAATGGAGGATAAATAAGTGAATAATTATATGGTTGATAGTGGTGCAACCAACACAGTGATGCCTAAAAATATTGTAGATCTGCTCGATTTAAAGTATGAACCTCTCGTTAAAGGAGTAATTCAGTTAGATAGTTCATCATTTCACACTCTAGGTGTTGTTAAAAATGCAAGTTTGACCCTGCATGCTTGTCCCAACTTCTCTATTTTTCAGGATATCTATGTTATAGATCTTCCTCCCTATTGTTGTGCTTATCTAGAGACTTTACTGCAAAAATAGGATGAAATTTCTCATCCAATTGGTCTCATATGTTGTTTAGAGCCAGATATGGTGCAAAGGTAACCATAAAACTAGAGTTGTTGATCAAGGATCACATTGAGCCTTATATTCCAAGTTCCATAAATCCTAGTTGTGTGATCATCGATGCTGATGATCTTAAAGATTATCCAGCCTTTGATACTCAGATTGAAGGCATCCCTGATATTTTATTGGATGAATGGGCATCTAGCGATGCCTTTAACACCCAAGATAATGTTTTTCATGATGCTGGATATGGTAATTACATGATTGTAGAATCTAATTCAGTTATTCCTAATTTGGTAAAATCTCAAAGTGTTGATTTAGAACAACCTAATCAACTTTGGGATCTTTATTTTGATGGATCTAAGAACAAGGATGGAGCTTATGTAGGGGTTAGGCTTGTATCTTCAGATGGTGACAAATATTATGTTCCATTTAGAGTGTTATTTCCTTGTTCTAACAATGTGGCTAAATATGAGAGTCTAATTCAGGGATTAGAGTGGGAAAAAAGAGAAATATTAAATCTTTAACAGAATTTGGAGATAGTGAATTGGTGGTCAATCAGGTGAGGCTTAAATGCTATAAAAAATGATTTCTTGAAGTTATACAAATCTAGAGTAGTAGATATTCTATCAGATTTTGATGCATTCAATCTGATTTTTGTTCCAAGAAGTAAAAACCAACATGTTGATAGGTTAGCTGCCATAGGTGCTCAAGTTATTATTTTTGAAAACAAAGGTGTAAATTCTGATCAATCCCATATTTAGATTGTTGTTAGGCCATCTACCCCAGATAATGACCTTAATTGGTAGGTTTTCAATACTGATAAGAAGATCTTAAGCTTTATGACAGATACAGATGGCTTTGTATCTTCCAAGGACAACATGATAAAACACAAATTTGAGGACCAGATCATACAGTTGAAGTCCAATAAGCTGCCTAAGGGACTAGTCATCTTAGAGTCCCTTTTTACCTCTGATGATCAATTTAAAAGGAATAAAACTACCATGTTGATCCAAGAGGATGACTATGAGGAGCTTGAAATTTTTAGAGATAAGTACTTAAAGGTTGGTAAAGTCAAATCCTATCAAGAGAAGGAACTACTTATTACTTTATTTAAAGAATTAAATGATGTCCTTGCATGGGATTATTCTGATTTAAAAGGGTTTGACCCTCAATTAACCTAACACACCATTGACTTAGAACCCAATTCAAGGCCAATCAGGAAAAGGAAAAGTCCAATTAACCCCAAGTTAGAGAACTTGATACTCAAATAGATTAATAAATTGCTAGATAGTGGTATAATTTTTCTAATCAAGCATACATCTTGGGTTTCAAATATAGTTCCTTTGAGGAAGAAAAATGGAGAGATTAGATTATATGTAGACTTTAGAGACCTCAATAGGGAATCTCTAAAAGATAGACACCCTCTTCCATCCATAGAACAAATCTTACAATATATCTCTGGTTCAAAAAGATTCTCTCTTCTTGATGGTTATTCTGGCTATAACCAAGTACTAGTAAGAGATGAAGATCAATTTAAAACTACTTTATCAAATGCAGGAGCCACATTTCAAAAGGCTATGGATATGGCCTTTAAAAATATATTGTATAAGTTTGTTCTTGGTTATTTTGATGATGTTACCATTTACACAAAAGTTGCAGATCAAAATATAGGCCATTTGAGGCAAGTACTTCAAAGATGCAGAGATTTTGGAATCTTTCTCAATCCCAAAAAGTTAGTTTTTGCAGTACATCAAGGTAAGCTCTTAGGCTACTAGGCCTCAAAAGAGGGTACAACAATAGATCCTGAAAGAATCCATGCAATTCTAGATTTTTCATTACCAAAACACAAGAAAGGGCTGCAATGTTTTATTGGCAGAATTAACTTTGTTATTCATTTTATTCCAAACATTGCTGAATGTCTAAAGCCCTTGACTGCAATGTTGGAGAAGAGTGTGCCTTTCAGCTGGACAAAGGAAGTAAAGTCTAGTTTTGAGCACAATAAACAAGCCTTGTAATCAGATCCTACCTTAGCTAATCCTAATTTTAGTAAAGATTTTATTCTATATGCTTTTGGAGGCTATGATACTATTTCAGCTATGTTGGTGTAGAAAAAAGATGACAAATTGGAGCAGCCTGTAGCTTTTTTCAGAAAAGGAATGGATGATTATGAACAAAGGTACAATTTTGTATAAAAGCATGTACTTTTTGTTATCAAGTCCTTAAATAAATTCAAACATCTTGTTTCTATGAATGGAATTCACCTTATGGTATCTCACCCTAGCATCAAACATTTTCTATTAAATAAGGATTATAATGAAAAGAGGGCAGGTTGGATCACAAAATTTATGGAATATGATGTACATATCCATGTAACCAAGCTGGTTAGGCACAAGGGTTTGTGTGGGCAGATGGCAGAGAAAGAGGAACAAGAGGCTGGAGGCAATATTGAGGTTGTTTTGCTGCAGGATACTCATATCCTTAATGATCAACTAGAAAGTTGGTTGAATGATATGAGTTGATTTTTGCAAACAGGGAAATGCCCAATTAATCTAGGAAAATCCCAAAGGAAGTATTTCAGATTACAATTTGTCCACTATGTTTTGATAAATGGTATTATTTATAGAAAGGACTATTCTGTAATATTGTTAAAATGCATTGATACTATAGATAAAAACAAAATTTTATCTGAATTCCAAAATGGAGCATTTGGAGGGAACTTCAATCCTAAAACTACAGCATGGAAAATATTAAGAGGAGGCTATTATTGCCCTGATCTATTCAAGGATTCTCACACATGGGAAAGAAAATGTCAAAAATGTACATTATTTGCAGCAAAACAAAGGCTAGCAGCATTGCCACTAAAGCATGTTATTGTTGAACAACTATTTATTAAGTGGGGATTGGATTTCATAGGTTTAATTAACCCTAATTCCAGTACAGGTCACAAGTGGATCTTAACTACAAAAAATTACTTTAAAATATTGACTGAAGCCATTGCATTAAAGGAATAAACCAAATCTTATGTTCTCAGCTTTTATGAAGACATTATAACCAGGTTTGGAGTACCTCACTCAATTATTTCAAATAATGCATTGGCTTTTGTGGGTCTAGAATAATACAATGGGATGTTAAAAATGTGATATATTTAAACACATCATCTAACTATTAACCTCAGGGTAATGGCCTTGTTGAGTCTACTAACAAGAATCTAATAAGGATTATCAAAAGGACTATTCAAGAAAACAAGAGGGATTGACATACTAAACTAAAGGAAGCTCTATGGTTCGATAGAATTATACCAAAACAAATCACTGGAAGCTCACTATGTTTATTGGTTTATGGTAAAGAAGCAAGGTTACCTATTTCTACTGAGTTTCCACCCATGCAATCGGCTGATCAGATGTTACTGTTTGAAGAGGAGGATTCTCTTAAGTTGAGGTATGCTGAATTATTGTAGCTAGAAGAGAAAAGGAACACAAATTTGAGGATTAGTGAGCTAAGACATAATTAGACTAAGAGAAATTTTAAAAAAAAGGAAACTCCTAAATATTTCAAAGAAGGTGATCTAGTTCTAATATGGGATGTACTAAAGAGAAGACCAGGGCAACATGATAAATTTGATAAATTTTGGTTAGGCCCCTTTGTCATTACTCAATGTAAAGAGAAAAATGACTTTCAGTTGTCTACCATAGATGGAGAAATATTACCAATTCTAGTCAATGGGATCTTCCTCAAGCTCTACTTTGAGGGTTAGTACTTTCATCTTTGTTTCTTTTGAATAAGTGTTGTCAAGCACTAGGAGTCTTTAGTTGTCTTTTTTGAATAAAGTGCCTTCTGGCACAAGGTCCTAGTTAGGTTGCTATGTCCTAGGTCTAGGTTGCATTGGTTTCTAAATAAGGTTTCCTTGGTTTCCTAAGTTGTTCATCTTTTTCCCTAGGGATAAGGTCTAAGTTCATGTCTAGCAGAAAGACATCGAGTAGAGGTCGCCAAAATTGTTACCCTAAATTTTCACATTTACAATCTAAAAATCATACACACAAAAAATTGCATAAATGTACATCTTTTCCATATTTTTAATTCATAAAATGATAAAATATATCTTTCTATTACATTCATACTACCAGAAAATTGTATTCTAAGTATTGATCATGTTTAAAATTCAAAATTTCAATTGATCATTACATTATACATTCAAACTAAATGTAGTATGCACATAGGTATCATGTTACATCTTTTGGATTCAAAACTTAGAGGTAATTATAGAAAAGAAAGTATGGTTGAAGCATGAGTAGGGGTCCATGCATTCCCTTGTATGGTAGAGTGTCTACATTTGGTGCTAGTTATCCTCCTCTATCCATTCTTCATGGTGTCTTCTATCCATTCTTGAGTTAGCTCTGCATATTAGGTCTAGGGTCTTTTCCTGCATCATGGAAGAAAAGAGATGTTAGATCTAATTTGATCTAAGTAATACATGAACCAAAACAACATGCATCAAGTAGGCTTTCAAAGCTGAACATTTACCAATAACATCAATACAACAACAAGATATACCTCAACATCAACATAATAAAGAATATCAAAGGGACATATCTTTATGAAACCTTTTATTGCATATGATTATTAGTCTACATTTTCAAAGTACTGTTATTTGTAGAACTAGAAGAATCTGAATCAAAGGGACATAGGTCTTAAATCTGAGAAACCATTTTCAGAATGACATCAGTATGTTAGGTCAACAAACAAAAACAAACCAACCAACATTCATACATGAGTGTCATCTCATATGACACTCACACACAAACATTAAATGGCTCATTTTGTTTGCGGACATAATAGGTTGATTGGTGATGTATGCAATAGGTGAACAAATAAATAAATTCAGATAACAAAAGAAATGTAGTGAGTGTCACGATCTTGTGCTCAAATGTCACATAAGGCATTACATAAAAGAAATATTTTTTCATTACAAGAGGATACAATTCATTAAAGATGTAGAAGAAGAGGATACAATGCATGAAGAATGATAAAATAATGTTGTAGGAGACACATGGAAAATGAAGATTTCCTGGGAAAGATATACATAAATGGAGGTGAAAATGTTTACTATCATCATGCAAGATGAATTGAAAGTAATGTTGTTACTGTAAGTATACAAATATAGAAAAGACAATTGAATTGGATTCAATTATGGAAAATATATACTTAACAATGAATCATGTTATCATTAGTCTCATGTTATAAATTGTTGTTGTTTATCTTTACATAACAATATTGTTTGCAAAAAACTAAAGATAGATAAAAATATTGATAATCTGCATATGAGCTACAAATGAAAAAATATGCAAAAAATTTGGAGTAACAGTGTATTTATATGCTATCATAGATTGTGCATTTATAGAAGACTTCTATATTGTTTCAAGATGGAAGAAAAAACATATGCATAGACTGTTGGCATTAAACAAGTACATCATTTCAGTGATGTTTAATGAGATAAGAGATCATTCCATAATAATATCTACTTCTGCAAACAAATGAAAAGGAATATGTCCATTAAACAATGATATATATGTATGTATATGTTCATAAGAATGGAGCAGAACACTATGTATCTATGTATTCATGTTTGAAAAAACTATTAAAGTCAATGATGTTGTGGTAATTCATGTTTCTGAAAAAGGAGATCAAGAGAAAAAGGACCGTATCCATGTACCTAATTTGGATTTGGAGTAATATTTTATACAGGGTGTTAAACAAATAGTGATATTCTAATGTGTTGAAATGACAGTGCCATGTGTTTTCATCAATTAAATAATTTTTTTTTTAATACAATATTCATGTTTGAATCAAACTGGAAGTTCAGTGCATGCAGGGTATGGAATCGAGAACATGCAGAGAAATGAGTTGTTCATGTTTGGAATGAGTTTTCTATGATGAATATTGCCTATGGGAGTCACAAGCCCATGCTTGAACCCCATGGGTGATGATTTGTATAAATTAAACAAACAGTGTATTTATACACTTTTTCTTGCAAACAGAGAGACTACATATTTTTGAAAAAGGTTCAGACAGTAATGGATGGAAACAAAGCACAAGACATAATGATGCATATCAAACATATATGTTTCTCAGATAGAAGATATGGGTTTCAACCTCAATAATCTGTTGTATGTTTACAATAGTATGGTCATGTTTTAAAAAGAAAATATTGAATGAAGCATCTGTCGAACATGGGTTAGTGTTTTTATGAGGATTAAACACATAAATGTTTTTCATCTTAAAGAAATGTCCACAGTTTCACCAGGAAGAAGATGTATCTAGTTCAATGAAATTATTGTTTTTCTTTTAAAGTAAACATGGAATGGATTCTACAGCCGACATAAGATAATCTCTTAGTGAAGCATGAAATATTGCATATGTTTCAAGTTTACATCTATATCTGTGGAAAAATCCATGTGGGTATTCCTATTTTTATTTCCATTAGACAAATAGATTAAGACTCAAAGTGAGGCTATGGATTTCATGCTACAGAATAGGAGATTCAATAGTGAAGTAAATGTAAACTTATATTTTCCGCAAAAAATATAAAGAACTTTAAAAACCCAGAAATATGGAGTTATTTAAACTCGAGATCTTAACTAGTATGCAAAAATCACAGCTTGTCAACTTCTATAAACATCTCCTTCAAGTAAAGTTGCAGAGAATGAATGAAAGAGTTACTTATCTACTGATACACATGTTTGGCTTGGAGAAGTCCAAAATACATACACAGTGCCATGTGTTATGGATTGAAAACTCACAAATGGAGAAGCCGAGTTCCAGATGCAAAGAAGGTGCTATGTATAATGGCTTAAGATTCAGAAGAATCTATAGAAGTTACATTAATAACTCAATCTCTTTAAATTACAACCCAATGAAAGTCGTGGTCAAGACTCATAGTCTACATAGAGACCGAGCTGTCCATCATTTCGAATCTTTCCAGATGACCAAACTCTAGCGAGCTTCAAAATGAACAAATACTGAGACAACCCCATGTGTTGGCATGCAGGACTAAACTATAGTGCAACACAAAGAGCCCAAGCTCTCAAAAAATTGAGTCATTACTCAAGTTCAATACTATTTTTCAAAGCCCCAGTGAGCTTCAAAGAAAAAAAACATAGTGACAACGCCATGTGTAATGGCATACATCTTTCGAGACCCCTAGTTACACAAAGAGCCCAAGCTCATAGCAAGAAGCCCAAGCTTCTTGTCCAAGTTGCTGAAATAGTGTCGTACATCATGGCATCGAGTTATAGATTTAAACCACAAGCACAACGGTGCAGTGAAAAAACCTAAAAATTTACCTCTAGAACTGAATGCAAATGTGATGCGAAAGCATTATGCAGTGTTTTTGCAAAAAAAATCAATTCTATTGATGATGAAATTTAATGCCCTGTAAGTTTGCAGTGCCATGACAGTACCCCAAGGTGCCATGAAGACAATGAGATATTTCTCAGTGGGTATTGTCATGTCAATCATGAGGTATTATCAAGTTAGGCTAAGTGAGCCTTACTGTGGATCGGGTTTATTGCATATGGAGTTAGGGTTTATTATGGTGTTGGCTTTGTCATGGGTTAAGGGTTGTTAAACTATGGTTTCGGCTTGGATTTAGGGTTTTCATGCCATGGTATTGGATTATGTTGTGAGTTAGGTTCTTTATGTAATGGGGTTTATGCATTTGGATTAGTCTTTGATGGGGTTTTTAATATATTTTGTAATAAGTTGGTAAAATATGTAAGAAGATGTAAATATTGTATACACAAACTTTAGGGGCTAGATCTAAAGCTTAAATTTTAGCATTAATTAAGCCTTAGGATTAGTGATATGTTACTTTGGAGTTATTTTGGAGGGTTTTTCAGAGGGAAGAGTAATTTTCAAAAATGGCTTCATGGGCTATATAGCTAAACTTTTGCTTTGAGGGTAGGGGTTCAAAATTTGGAGAGAAGAGATTTTAGTGAAATATTTTGTTCCTATAGGATTTTTTATGCATTTTGTATCCACTTAGTTCATGTTGGGTATAAATTTTGTACAAGAGGATGCATGTATTCCTTTCCATTATTCTGAAACTCATTCATGTAACTATCCATAGATTTTGATAAAAATAAAGCTAGCCCATTATTCATACACCTTGTTATGGTCTTTGTTATCAATCCTATTCAATTTTCTAAATTGAAGTGTAGTGTATCTATAACATAGATTAGTGAATTGTCTTGATTCCTATTCTAGGTTGCAGAATATAACCTCTTGCAGAATCTGCATGTTTGTTCACAGGAGTATTACTATTTGTGGTGAGAAGTTACCCTATGTATTTGACAGTGAGTAATTTTGCAAAAATCATTAGGGTATGTCAAGTGAATGTTAGTTTAAATTTTTTTAAGAAATCTGAATCCTATTTGGTGTATCACCTTTCAAGTTTTATTCATTTCAGTTTTAGTTAAGATTTCTCCCTTTCCTTCCAAAAATTAGAAGAAAGCAGTAAATTAGTGATACCCCAAATCCAATAGGAACCAGCCTAGAATCTGGAGATTCCTTCTTATTCAGAGTCCACCCACAACTCAGGAAGGATTCCATTGTTACCATGAAATATTAATATTCCCTAATGCCTGAGTTAGGGTGATATTTTTTGGACTTAACAACTAGTTCATTGTTATCTCTTTTCCTATTTTGGAACCTTTTACTATTTACAGAGGAATTGGTGAGAGAATAGTTCATCGTGTCCACACTCCTATGAAGCTTATGTCAATCAACATGCAGGATATTTTTGACATGCCCATCACCAAGCTTAGACTCAAGGAAGTGTCAATTTTTCAATACTGATTAATCATGCGTGCAATTTGAAAGGTTCTAGGATTAATATTTTTTTTCACAAACCACCATAAGAGAGTCAACTCAGACATATGTGTTAGTTTCCTTGCATCCTCTTTGCTGGCTGGGGAGCCTAAAGTAGTGGCAGCAAAAATTTGCATTACATTATTTAAAGAGAAGTATCTAGTGGGGCTTTTATTGGATGATATGATATTTGGATATTATTCATGCTATTTATATTCATGTTTTATTAGTCATGTCAACATATGTTTCTGTGAAGAAGATAGACTAGTTACTTGAGTGGTAGTAGTGTACGGACACTGTATAGATTTTTCAAAATGATCGAAGTTGGTTATATAAAGAAGCATGTGTGTTGACCTTATTCCTAAGGTCGCTTGCCTCTATGTTACATATTGAATATGTTACAACTGATTTAGTGAAGATTAGTTTCTGGACTTTAACAGTGATGCTTGACAGAGCAGGTCTCTATGTTTTGGGCATATCTTACAGACGAAGATATTTCAGGTGATGTTATCTTACTAGATGAAAGAGGACATATTGAGGAACGCGTGGTATTTATTTATTTGTGTGAGCATGTTGGTGACGTTAGTTGTGGAGTGTATTCTGGAGGAGACCTATTTTGCGGCCAACTTCAAAAACGTAGCGTGTAATATGAATTATGAGCATGGATTGTGGATCTGGGAGTATAAGTGATGGATTATATTTGATGTTTACTTGTTATAGGTACCGTGTGTATCTTAGAAAGGGGCTAAAAATATATTTGTATATTGGGAAATATTATGTAGCCGACCTAATGAATTATTGTAATAGGTATATATGACTGATGTTTTATTTCAGAAAGATGTGGTAGTGGTAGTGAAGAGATTGAGAAGAAAGAGAAGTGAAAGGTGTGAGGCTTAAATGGATGCTAGATGTAGAGTAGATTTTGTGACAAGAATAATTCATTGGAACTGACCAAGCAAAGACAATTTCTATCAAACATATCATTGGATTGCATATTCCTATATACACTTGTTTGGATTGTTAATCCTTGAGGGTGGCTTTAACCTTCTTTGGGCAGTATGCCTAGGCAGTGAGCCTAATACTTTTTTGACTCCTAACAGGGTTTATCTCCTGACAGGGGATCGTAATGTAATGTTGTATTAAGCTCCTAACATGGCTAAAAAAATTAATAAGGATACTATACTCTTAGTACATTATTTTTGGGTGCTAATTTTCACCTAGTTTTTACCTTTAACATGATTTCCTCGACAACAAGTATGGTCTTATTGTGTTGATATTTACTGTGTTATCATTTACATTGCAATTTTGGTTTATAAAGTTTGAAGTTTATCACAACTGATTCAACCCCCCCCCTCTCAATTGTCCAGTGGACTATTATTCCAAACAATTGGTATCAAAGAAACAAGTCCTTAAGGAGAAAGCCTAAGAACTTGAGGTTATCGTGAAGATGTCTTACTACATGAAGGATAGTCTGAAATTTAATCTTGAAAAGTTTGACAGTTGGAAGAACAAGATGAGACCACATTTTATATGTTTGGGAATTGACTACCGGATTATCACAAAGAAGAATGAGAAGATAAAGACTGAGGATGAATTGTAGAAATCTATCAAGATAAAAAGAAACTATTTTCATGTAATATGGCCACATGGGAATCATTGATCAGTGAAATTTTTGAAGGTGCATTGACAAAAGTAAAAGACTTGGATTCTGCACATAAAATCTAGACAATATTGGAGGCACTATATGAAGGAGATAAGTTTACAAAACAAGAAAAGCTACAGAGTTGGAAGACAAAGATGGAATCACTGAAGATGAGAGAAGATGAAAATATTAGGGCATATGGTCAAAGAATTACTGAAGTAGTTATTGGCATTAGAAACTCTGGAGGTACTTAGAGTGAGGAAGAAGTGATTTCAAAGATACTCATATCTTTGACACCTTCTTATAGAACCAAAGTACAAGCTATAGAGGAGATTATACACTTGACACCAAACTTTACTAGAGAGATACTTTACCTTTAAAGTTGAGTCATCATTCAAGAAAACTGTGCATAAGAACAAAAATACCTTATCAGGAATTGCGAGCACCAACTATCGTGACCTAAGAGAAGAGATTGGAGACAATGATGAGGAATGGGAAAAGATATAGGAGGAAGAAACAAAACTAGATAAAGTGGTTATATTGATTGCTAGAAGAGAGAAGAGAGGTAAGGGCAAATTACCTTTGAAATGTTTTTCATGTAACGATATTGGTTATTTTGCATCTAGATGTCCTATAAGGGTTCCTAAGCATAAACCTAAGTTTAACAAATCAAAGTATCCTAAAGACAAGGAATGTTTTTTATTAAGTAAAACAGGTTTTACAAGGTTCATGAAACTTGAAAAAAAAGTTAAAGTATCGATAAGCCCAGTCTAAAATGAAACAAAGAAAAAAGACAGAACAAGGTAACAGAGGTTAGAGAAAAAAATAGACAGCTTCTAGAAAAGAAAATAAAAAAGGGTCAGAAGAAAAGACCAGGGACCCTCATGATAAGCCCACCATTAGTGTGGTCTCTTTTTCTTCGAGCAGCTCCATCTTGACCACCAAATCCTTCACCTTTTGGAGATCCACCGCCAAGTCCTTGTCCTTGATCTTCTTGGTTGTAGCTCTAGTTCTCTGGCTGGGATGTTGTTCAGTGTTCGATTTAGTCTCCACCTCCATGTTGGCCACCTCCTACCCATCTAATTTCACCTCTAGCTTCTCAATGTTTGTGTTTTTCCTCTTTGGGCGCCTTAAGGATTTTATAGCTCTGCTCCGCTATATTCTTTAGGGTAGCTTCTATCGTAGTCATATTATCCTCCATCTTTTTCACTTCGCTACTAAGACTCTCCTAATCCTCAGTGTTCCTATCATTTTTAGCCTTTTCATTGATGTTAACCCTTTTTTTAAGATCCTCCACTTCGTGGAATAACCATTTGATGGTTTTGTAATTATCTACCATGTTATTTCAAGAATTTTTGAGCGGGTCCATCTCAAACTCCTTGGTATTATCACTAATCATATCCAAATATGGGTCAATAAGCTCATTCAGCTTGATACGGCCTCCCTCTCCTTCAATAACCTTGGGGTTTATGATGTCTCTTTTGATCCCCATCTTTGCTGTTTTGACATTGAAGTCATGCCATCCAATTATCTTCCCCTATTCTTCCATATAACAATAGAACTCACTATCATGCATTTCATCCTTCCTCGTGTCATGGGGTTGAGAGAATTGAGTGGAAGGGGTAGTCTGATGAGTAACTTGGTAATCATCCTACATCTTCCACTTCAGATTTTGGTCCGAAACAAGGGAGACACATTGGGTCTTGTCCTCAGGAGCTTTTCGGTCTTCTCTCAAATCCCTCTTCTTGTCCTTTTTATTTTTACCCATCATAGGTTTATTTCTAAAGAAAAGGAATGTTATTATGCTAGTGAGGGTGTTTTTGGTGATGATGGTGACTATGATGAAATTGGATTTATTAATATAAAGGATGATGAACCTACACATGAAGAAAAATCCTTAGTATCTCGCGTTGAAAAGAAATATGAATGGCTTATAAAGAGTGGTTGTTCACATCATATGACTGGAGATAAAAATAATTTTGTGAAATTGAAAATATATTATGGTGTTTTTTTATATTTGGTGACAATACTCCTAAACTTAACAATGGAGTTGGATCTATTTCTCTGGATGGAAAGACTAATACTGAGAATGTACTACTTGTTGATGGACTTAAGCATAATTTGTTGAGTGTTGGATAGTTAGTGGATAGAGGTCATCAATTGAAATTTATTGATGGGAAATTCTCTATCGGAAGTAAATTAGGAGACTTGATCACATCTAGTACTAATCTAGAGGTAATATATTTGAATTGAATGCATCTAAAGCTTCTTGTTTTATTGTGAAGGTTGATGATAGTTGGTTGTGGAATAGAAGATTATGTCTTGTTAAGTTTGATAACATTTTGAAGGAAAGTTTGAATAATGTTCTAAGAGATCTACCTAAGATTGTAAATCCATCTAACACTATGTGTAGAGAGTGTGCTATGGGGAAGCAGACCAGAAGAAGTTTTAAAACCAAATCTTATTCAGAAAAAGGGAAGTTGGATCTGGTGCATACTGATCTATTTGGTCCTATAAGAACAAGATCATATTATGGTGAAAGGTACTTTATAATTTTTTTTGACAAATTTTCTAGAATGATGTGGGTTACATATTTGAGAGATAAATTTGAAGATTTAACAAATTCAACTTATTTAAAGAAAGAGTTTAGAATGAATCTGGTTTGAAGATAAAATGTTTGAGATCAGATAGAGGTGGAAATTTTACATTGGACTTATTTAATACCTACTCTGAAGAACATGGAATATACAGACAAACATTAGCTCCTAGAACTCAACAATAGAGTGAGATAGCAGAGTGAAGAAAAAAAGCTATATTAGATGCTACAAGGACTATGTTGCTGGAAGGAAATGTGTCACATGTTCATTGGAGAGAAGCAATCGACACTACTATGTACACCTTGAACAAAATTCAGATCAGAGAAGGTAAAAATAAGATTCGTTATGAATTATGGTTTGATCATACACCTACTGTAAAATATTTTCAGAACATTTTGAAGTAAATGTTATATCAAAAGAGATGATGAGATAGGGAATTTTGATGCTAGAAGTGATGAAGGAATCTTTCTTGGTTGTTCTATGTAGACTAAAGCATATAAATGTTTCAATCTGAGATTGAGGAAGTTGATTGAAGGTGTCAATATGAGGATAGATGAAAATTTTTGGACTGAGGAAAGAATGTATGACTGTGGTCAGATTACAGAGATTTAAGATGTCACTACTCAACCTGAAGAACCTTTGTTAATTGAAAATGAAATTGAAGATGGAGTGGCTGAAGTTACTAAGACTCCAAATACTCTGAGGTGTGTTAAGAAGAATCATCCTGAAGATCAAATTATTAGCGATCCAAATAAAGGTATGATGACTAGATCTAGAGTTAGAGATGAAATTTGTTTGATTTATCAAGTTGAGGTGAAGCCTGCTAATGAAGCATGTAAAGATGAATCTTGGACTAAAGCTATGGAAGTAAAAGTTGAACGGATAAAGAAAAACAATACTTTGGAATTGGTTCCAAGACCTAAGAAAAAAATGTGATAGGAACTAAATGGGTTTTCAGAAAGAAGATGGATGAGGAAGGAACAATGGTAAGAAATAAGGCTAGATTGGTGTGTAAAGGCTACTCACAACAAGAAGGCATAGACTATGAAGAAAAATTTTCTCTTGTTGCTAGGTTGGAAGCTATGGGAATATTTCTTGCTTGTGTTGCACATAAAGACTTTAAAGTATATAAGATGGATGTGAAATCAACATTCTTGAATGGTGATCTGGAAGAGTAAGTTTACATTGAGAAACCTAATGGATTTCCTTTGACAGAGGATGAAGACATGGTTTATAAGCTGAAGAAAGATAATAGAATCTTAATCATAGAAGTTTTTGTTGATGATATTATTTTTGGAGGCAAAGATAAGATGAGTAAGACGTTGTCTAAAAAAATTGAAAATGAATTTGAGATGTCACTGATTGGTGAAATGAAATTTTTTCTTGGTTTGCAAATTAATCAGAGTAAGAATGACATTTTTTATATCTTAGACCAAGTATGTTAAGGAAATGTTGAAGGAATTTGGAATGGAAGATTGTAAACCTATTGGAACACCTATGATGACTGGAAATAAATGGAAGTTAGTAATGATAAGACTCAATGTGTAGTTCAGACAATGTGTAGATCTATGATTGGTGGTCTACAATATTTAACTCACAATAGACTAGATATTACTAATGCAGTTGATATTGTGGAAAGGTATCAAGCAGATCCCAAATAGACACATCTTGCTACTGTTAAAATAATTTTTAGATATTTGAAAGGAACAACAGAATATGGATTGTGGTATGAAAAATCATATGATTTTATTTTACAGGCTTATACTGATGTTGATTGGGTAGGTAATGTGGATGACAGAAAGAGTACTAGTGGTGGTGCATTTTTCCATGGGAAAAGGTTGGTTTCTTGGTTGAGCAAGAAGAGAAACTGTATTGCTCAATCTACTGCTGAATCAGAGTATGTTGCTCCTATAATAAATTACACACAAGATATTTGGATGAGACAAATGCTAAAGGAAATTGGAATTTTTTTTAAGAAGCAGTGGTTATCCATTGTGATAACACGAACATAGTGAATATATCAAAAAATCCTTTAATTCATTCAAAGACTAAACATATTTCTATTAAATATCATTTCTTGAAGGAGAAGGTAGCAGAGAAAGAAATTAAACTGTCCAATATATTAGCACAAAGGAACAAATAGTAGATATATTTACAAAACCTTTGCCAAATGATGCTTTTGAGTATCTCAAAAGCATGCTTAGGGTAAGAGCCCCTCCTTGTGACAATTAATTGATGCATATATACATCTGTCCTGTGGCTTTCAGAGCTATATCATTTTTTGGACTTGATGTATGGATCTACTCCTCAAAGGAAGTAATCGAAGGAACACTAGAGCACATTTGGGTGATCTTGCACCTAGCTATTGGATATGAAGATTTGAAAAATATACAGATGAGTTATGGCACCTTTTACCATTGATGCCACAGGGGGAAGTAATCTATGTAAAAATCCCTCCTATTTTGGGGAGATTTTTGTTAAGGATATTGAGAAGATTGTATTGAGAGGAGAAAGTGTTTTTGAGTTGATGGATTTTCCCATATGTTGCCATGAATGCCAAAGGGGGAGATTGTTGGATGATATCAAATTTGGATACTATTTATGTTGTTGATATTCATGTTTTGTCACTAATGTCAACATATGTTTCTGTGACGAAGACAAACTGGTTATTTGATTGGCAGAAGTGTACGGAAACTCTACAGATGTTTCAGAATTATTGAAGTTGGTTATATGAAGAAGGATGTGTTTTGATTTTATTCCTAAGGTCGCTTGGCTTTATGTTACATATTGAGGATGTCATAGTTGATTTAGTAAAGATTGGTTTATGGACTATAACTGTGATTCTTGGCAGAGCAGGTATCTGTGTTTTTGGCATATCTTACAAACGAAGATATTTTAGGTGATGCGAGCCTACTCAATGATAGAGGACATATTGAGGAATGATGGGTATTGATCTATTTGCGTGAGCATGTTGGTGACGTCAGCTGTGACGTGTATTCTGGAGGAGACCTATTTTGTGGCCCACTTCAGACATGTAACGTGTAATGTGAATTTTGAGCCTGTATTGCAGATCTGGGAGTATAACTGATGGATTCTATTTGATGTTTACTTGTTATAGGTACCGTGTGTATCTTAGCAAGGGGTTAAACAATTATTTGTATATTGGGAAAGCCTAATTGGCTGACCTAATTAATTAATTATGTATTAGGAAAGCTTAACCGGCTGACCTAATGAATTGTTGTAATAGGATATATATGAGTGATCTTTTCTTTTAGAAAGATGTGGCAGTGGTAGTGAAAGAAATTGAAAAGAAAGAGAAGTGAAAGTTGCGAGGCTTGTTTGGCTATTGGATGTAGAGAAAAGTTTATGACAAGAATACTATATTGGTACTAACCAAGAAAAGCTAGTTGCTATCAGACAACTCAGTAGATTGTATATTCCTATATACACTTATTCGGATTCTGAATCCGTAAGGGTGGCTTTAACCTTCTTTGGAAAATGTGCCTAGGTAGTGAGCCTACTACTTTTCTTAATTCCTAATAGGGCCTATCTCCTAACATGGACTGTGTATTTTCATTTTGTAATAAGATCCTAACATGGCTAAATCTTTTAACATGGATACTATACTCTTAGTACATTATTTGCGGGTGTTAATTCCCACCAGGGTTTTACCATTAACATGGTTTCCTCGACAACAAGTATTATGTTATTGTGTTATTATTTGCATTGCAATTTTGGTTTTTAAAGTTTAAATTTTATCACAACTGATTCACTCCCCCCACCCTCTCAGTTATCTTGTGGACTGTTATTCCTAACAACTTAATCATGCTATTACCAATATAGTTTGAAATGATCTGATGATCCCATTACCATTTGAGTATGCAGTGATGATGAGGGTTAGAGATCCGTTCCCAGGATTAGGAAATAGACAAAGAAGAAACATCTATACTTGGCCTCCAAGAAGGTTTTTTGTGTTGTTGGGATGGGAATGAGAACATAAAGACACCTGAAGGTACGTGATGAGGATAGGTATAGATTTCATTAAGAAGTTTCTTTGTATCCTGGATGGCATGAAATCTCCTTATGGAGATGATGTAGATGTATAGGAATAACGGATTTTCAAATACAAATACCACGAGAGACTGGATGACTTAGGCAGTGAGGATTCTTCATAAAATGAAAAGGAAGAGATGTAGATGTCGTGGAGAGAAATGATGAAGAGGAAGAGGAGGTCGGTGAGGTAGAGTCAGAGGCTGCAGCGGAATATGAACCAGAAGTGGAGGAAGACAAGGCTAAGGAGGAGGCAGATTCTAAACAAGCGGAACCTAGTGGCTCATTTTCTTCATCTTGCAGGGATTGAGAGATAAGTTCAAATGCTAGCGTCCAAGAGGTTGACAGGGGCACTAGGGATCCATTTTTGTTTGTATTAAACTGTCATATGTTAGACAATCAACTCTAGAATGTAGTTAAGAATCTATATATATCTTATTATATATTATTACTAATATAAACTTTTCACCTTCGGTACCTTATCAGCAAAAAAAAAAAAAAAAAAAAANATTACTAATATAAACTTTTCACCTTCGGTACCTTATCAGCAAAAAAAAAAAAAAAAAAAAGCAAAATAAAGGGAAAAATACAAAAATTTTAAAAGATAGCTTTTCGTTTTGTATTACACTTACTCCATCATTGATTCATCAATATTAAATTTATATATAATTTATTTTAATTAAATGGTCATAATCGGCACAAATTATGTTGTGGTGTGTCTCAAATAATACTAAAACCTAGTAAGGAAAAACTGAAAAATACGAAACGGAACAACACAATCTCAATACAGTTGCTGCTGCAATCTATTCACAGTAAACCAAAAATACTAGCGAAGATGAAAAATTCTGAATGGAAATTGCCAATCGAGTTTGTCTCCAAATAAACGCAAGCGCAAAATGGTTAAAAAGACGTAAAAAGATTGACAGTTGTGAACGATACACTCATCTTGCGTGCTTTCTGATGAATACGGACAGTGGATCTGAAAACTCAGTCGATCAGTCTCATATTAGAGATGCCTTCGGCATATTTGAATTTTTAATCCTCCCAAAAAAATTAATCTTAATGTCTCACATTAAGAATGTTTATTCAACACTAGATTTCGGTCACCATGTATGATGTCCAATTTCCTACACCTAAGGGTCTGTTTGGTGCATGGCATTAACTTATCCAGAATAGGCTTATTCTAGAATAACGACCTATTCTCGGATTAATTAATCCTGAAAATGAAAGATGGAATAAGCTATTTTGCGTTTGGTTCCCATATTGTAGAATTGGAATAAAGGTTATTTTTCATTTTTTTAATTAATTTGAACAATATGTATTTTTAACTTGTGTACACACATACACATATACATATACACACATATACACACATACACATATATACACACATGTGTATATACACACATATATACAAACATGTGTGTGTATGCACACATATATGTATGTACACACACGTGTATACACACACGCGTATATACACACATGTGTATATATATATAGGTGTACACACACGTAT
>MU227281.1:631717-654020 GCA_018584345.1 Thuja plicata
TATATATATATATGTATATATATATATACACACACACACACGTTGTATATATACATACCCACATTAAAAAAATATTATAAATAAAAAAAATTTAAAAAAAATTTAAAAATTTAATAAAATAAAATAAATTTGAATCCATAAATAGCTTACTCTCGAATAAGAAATGAATTTCAGCGTTTTTTTAGAATTAACTAATGCAAGCATTGGCTGAAAAATGGGGATTAATTTCTAATTCGGGAATTCAAAAAATGCACACAAACAGAGAATTAAATTATTCTAGCATTAACTAATGCTTATTCCAGATTAATTCGTGACACCAAACGGGCCATTAGAAATAGGAAAATGCATTGCATTATCATTAAACCATCTGAGCTCTTACAACAATAAAAGTTATTTTCTAATTCTAAATTTAGTATTAAATGTTAACCTTCGTCATTAATTTGCTTTGCTTAATTCAACGAAATGACCTAATCGACAATTCAATTGTTAATGTTATTTGGTTTTCTTAAAACCTGAGTTTTAGATGTTGCCTCATTCTCTCAGTATTCGTGTCTACACATTGGCTGCTCTTGAACCTAGTGGTATGATATATGTAAAGGAGAGTGAGATCAACATCATCCAATATTACTCTTACTATTTGTATTATAAGTGTCAATAAAATAAGTAATGAAATGGCACATCAAGGAGAAGATCATCATATCCCTGATGACAATACAGAACTTATTGCATTAAGTGATGCTTTAGCTGACCTAAACAATCGTGTGTGGGGTTTGCAAAGTAATTTGATTGGAGAGAAAACAATCTACGAAGTAGACCCACAAAATCAAGCAGATAACTTTGCATTTCAACTGAACCTTTTTAAAATTGCTCTCGACTCTTTAGAGAAGCAGCTTGAGGTTTTTGAAGGCGAATTGGGCAGCTGTGAATACCAGAACCCGGAGTTTGCTTACAGAACACAGTGGATCTCACTGAAAATAATCAAACTTAAGTTGGATGTAACAAAATATTTAATTTATGAACATTGGACAAAAGATATGGAAGAAAGAGTAAAGAGTCATAGGGAGATAATGATAAGACAAATTGTGGAAGATCTACCAAGCGTAAACATTTCACATGACGAGGGGACTGAAAATGTTACGTGTGCGATTTGTTTATCTGATTTTTAAATGGCACACGAGGCGTGGCAGTTGTTCTGCGATGAATGCCACATGTTTCATAGGGAATGTATTGAGCAGTGGTTGAAAAGGAAAAATCAGTGTCCTATGTGCAGGTGGCCAGTATATTGGAGCGAAGTTGTTGGAGATAGAGTGATTGGACAGCTTAGAATTATAATTGAAGACTAGTTTAATTTGTTAACTTATTAAATAATTCATTTTTTTGAAGTAAGGAATGCATTTTCCCTTTGTTTTGTTTTGATAGGCAACCGCTAATTTCTTTGTAAAATGTACTAAAGGCTTAAAAAAAAAATTTCAGATTTGGAAAACATATTGTTTTGTTTTGCAAATATTTTGTGGTTTTCTACCATAAAATTTGTAGATCATGAAGAACAAATGGTGAAAATTTTGCAAAACTCTGTTGTGTTTTCCATTTTTCAAAATTTTGTCAATGATACATTTTATATGGAGGGTAGCCGTGTACATTTGTATACAACAATCATTTTAAAATTTTAGCCTATATATTAGCATTCTATTGAAACATCACAAGTATTAATGATATAATATTCAATCAAACTTGTACATATAATTTTATTAAAAAATGACATATTGAACTACTCCTTATAGAAATAAGATTTTGTTTTAATAAGTGTATTAATAAATGTTGAAGAAAAAATTATAAATATAATTAAATTATTTTCATTTTAAATACAAATAAGTCATGTTTAAAAAGGAGTTAAATATAGAATAAAATAAGATTTAAGAAATTGAAAATTATGTATATTGGAAACCATTGGTGAATGTAAATGTCACAAATCGAAGGATTATCATAACTGTGTGGGTAGTTGTGAAGCATTATAGGAACAAACAAGTATTTCAAGAGTTGCTAAAATCTTATTAAGAATTTTAGAGCTTTATATGCCATTATTGTGATTTGGATGTATAGATGAAGATGCTTTACCAAAATTACTGTGTAAATTAGAACATTTTGAGTGGAAATTGTATCATCGTTGTATTAATTAACAAATTGTTTAACCTTCCCTTTCTAGGGTTTGAAACACATATGATGAATTATTATGATTCATACGTAGCTTACTATCATATCCTAGTTTTGTTCCACATGGTAGGTGCCCTTTTAAATTTAAAAGCAAGTGGATGAGATATAAAAGAAAGTGAATGAGATATGACGATCTGAAAATATAATTTCAATATAGTGGCATAATGCTCCTCATATTAATGGACCAAAGATATTTTACTTTCTTTTCTATTTAAAATATGATCTTTTTGAGTACCTCTTAGTCAAAAAGGTCTCTACTGTAGACGAACATTAACTCTATTGTATCTAGATATATGAAAAGAATAAAATCTATAAACTTATAAACTATAGTAAAATACTTTCATAGAAAAATTCAACAATTACATTTTTTATTGTTAGGATGTCTTTCTATTGGTGACATAATAAACATAATGTTTTTGTGCTAAGAAGATTTTTAGTGACATTATAAACAATGTGGCACCTTACTAAATAGTTTCTTGAAAAATTGAACATTAGAAGTAGTGGAGTTGAATAGATCAAGTATTTTTTAAATATCACATTGGTGTTTTTTTTTTCAAGGCAAAAATGGCAGAGCCATTGTTATGTATTAATATTTTAATTACACTACTTGAAGAGCTCAAGAGGGAAAGAAGCTCAGGAAAGAAAACCCTCTATCCCTACCCGATACAAACATAAAATATACACAATATGAGGAAGAGTTCAGGGCAGGAGTAAATGCATGAATTACACCAATGCTAGAGATATATCATGTCTACCACATAATGCACAACATGATGATTACATGTAAATTCAAACCCAGGTTTCCCGAGAAATCCAAAACTACCCAAATGCAGAATGATACAGTTACATGCATATAATTACCCTGATTACCCATCTACCCAAAGGACTTCTATACATATCTGCCATGCAAAATGCAGAACATAGGAAAACTAAACTAAAAATGTCATAGAACCATGTCAAATCCTCTTAACCCAGAATCCATATAGCAAAACTTAAAATGCCCCAATGAGATTACCAAAACTTAAAGACATTGAACTAGGGCTACGAACTCTAAACTTCCACTCTACCTTTCCCTTTGCAAAGGCCTCTGTCGACTTTGGAAGTTGTCGACGATGCTGGAGAGATGGTAGATGGGGGAGACTTTGCTGCATAATCCTTCTCCACAAAAGCCAAAATAATGGAGATTCTTTCAAATAGAAAAAACACATTTGCCACCATTTTCCTTGGCAAAATATCTATAAATTTGATAAAATCCCTTCGCAAATGCTGTTGGTCACGTCCCTCCAAAGCCAACTTAAGTTTATTGTAGAGTCTTGCACACTCCTTGTTCTCTTCAAAATGTTGTGGGGAAAAAATACCACCTATCCATGCCTTTTATTTTTAGAGTTGGTACCCTTCTAGAGCCATATATATCTCCCCTTACATCAAAAACTCTGGTCTTAATACTTTATTTGTCATTCGAAGGAGTAGTATATAATCTGGAAGCATATCATACCAATTTGACAGAAACACTGATACAACTTGGGTATGATAGATGTGTCGTGGAGCCCCTCGAAGAAAAATACCATCTCCAATAATTCCTCTGATTGCATCCACAATGTGACCTAGAAGAGGTTTAAAATTAACCTTTGTTTTCCTTCCTATATATGGCCCAGCCAATGGGTGCTTCCAGTCATTGATTTGTAGAAAAATCCTAAGATTTAGGTCTCAGTAATCCATGCTTACTTCTGCAGAAACTAATGAAAATTGTCTGCTATAATATGGTGATTTGAGAGTACCCGGATTAATGGAATAAATAGCCTATGTTTGTGTTGATCAGCATGATGACAAAAAATGTGAGGAGCCCTGTGCTTAAAAGACACATGCGTTCCATATTAGGAAAATCTCAGAACCCTACGCGTATAATTTGAAATTAATTTATTTAGATACAAATTTTTACCCTCCATCCTTTCTTGGATACACAACCTGCCTTGCTGAGAGACACCTCTCCTGCTTACCTCATGTACTAGAGAATTATTCTTTATTTTGATTTAACTTTACCACACCTTTAAACCTGGAATGTGAGCATGATTCTTTCCTACAACCTTCCGTACATGTCATATGCGCCATCTAGATGTATTTTGACATTAGGCACCTTGAGATTGTATGCCCTAACCACCTATGTACTTACTCATGTGTGACATCTGCCACTCCTCCCTCAAAAAATTTGGCATATGATTACAATGAACCTTCTCATATTTTGATTCCCAATCCATCTCTACACCATCCACTCCCAAATTGATAGCCAATCAGCGAGTTTGTTGCCCTCCCTATAGCAATGCGTAATTGTGAATGAATTGAATGTGGGGAGAATTTTGTTTACCTCTTGCAAAATATATTGTATCTCCCAATTTATAGAAGCTTTTTTAATAAATAGGAGATAATGATTAGGGAATCACCCTCAATGTGTAGGTTTGTTACCCCAAGATGAATAGCTAATCTGACTTCACATAATACTGCCCTTGCCTTGGCCAAATTGTTTGGAGCTTCTGATAGTTCACAATGTGTTTCTACCACAAGAAATTTATCCCATCTCCTCAGGAAAAAACTTACCCCTGACTTACCAGTGTTTCCTTTATAGGATCCATCAAAATTTAATTTAATTTTTTTTAAAATCTGGTGGTCTGCATTAAATGTCTTTTCTAATCTGGTGTTTTGGCATTCTACCTACTAGTACTCCTTTGAAAGGGATACTAATCTTCTTCCAGTTGTTCAGAATGACATTGTCAAAAGATGTGAATGTAGATGAGAGTGTCTTGACCTTTGATACATGAGCGTTGACCATTTCAGATACATATTTTTCCACCAATACATATACCTGGTCTACCAAAGAGATCTATTTTTTGAAGATTCTTTTATTCCTTTCCCACCACAAACGCCATACTACTGGGCTAGGGATTACTCGCCATATAATTGAGAAAAAAGATTCTTGATGTAGGAGAGGCCATTGAAGAAGACTCATCCTGAGTGAGATGTGTAGGGGGCCTTTCCATCCAATTTTATTTAGGGATTATTTCCAAATATTTTGAGCGAAATCACAGCCTGCCAAAACATGGTTAGAGTCCTCCAACAAAAATCCACATAAGGGACAGGGGAAAGTATCCATGATCCCCAGCCATTTTAGTCTTGTGCTTGTTAAAATCCTTTCTTGAATTTCCAGCCAGAGGAATACCCCAATTTTAGGAAGGATTGCATTATGCCATGCGAACATAAGGATAAAAAGTTAGGAGTTTGGGGTTGTGACAAGACATTTGTACCCCTATTTGACTGAGTATTTACCAGAATTACTCTTTTTCCAGACCAGACCATCCTTTTCACCATTAATGGATAAGAATCTATTTTTTAGGATGCTTACTAGTTCAACTTTCTCTCATGGAGGAATCGGGAGGTGGGAAAAATCCTTCCATTTACAAATCCCATCTTGCAAAGTGAAGTAATCATGCACCTTATCCCCCCCAGCATTTGTTTTAGATGGTTCTAGCCCTTTGAATATTTTGAAAGGTACATAGTTGAGGTAGGCCATTCCATGAATCTAACCAAAACAATGACTGCGGGCCCAATTTAATTTTTCAAGAGAGATTTAGGAGAATGACGACTCTATTGTTGCTAATAAAGTTCCATATTACTGAGCCTCTGGGTATATTTCTCATTGAGAAAATTATTTAATGGGCCTCTGAGTCGAGGTACTTGACTCTAATGAGCTAGACCCAAAGGGTGTTAGGGCTTTCATTGATTTTCTAAGACAATTTATCTCCTAGACTGAGATTCCTCTCATGAATTCTATGAAAACATAAAACCCCGCTACTTTTCAGTTTACAAAAGTTATTCCAGGAGACCAAAGGGATCTTTTCTTTGTCATCCAGATTGCCTTTCCATATAAAACCCCTCAAACACTTCAAGATTTTATTCATCACCCACAGGGGCAAGGATGAATGACATGATATAGTTTGGTATCGAACTTAGGGCTGATTTGGCTAACAAAATTATGCCTGCTAGCGACAACCACCTAGTCTTCCAAGATATGATCCTATCTCTAATGCTTATCACAATTCCATCCTAGAAATCCAATTTAGCCTTTCCCTGAAAGAATGGAATACCCAAATATTTACAAGGGGTTTTAGCCACTGAAAATCCTAGAATACTCTGAATAACTCTGCATGCTTTGGGATTAATATTGAAGAGGAAGATCTTTAATTTTGTTTCATTCAGTTTTTGGCATGAGGCGTCACAGTATTCCACAAAGGTTTCCTTAATAACTATCACTTCCTTTAGACATCCTTTCCCAAATAATAATGATTCATCTGCAAAGAGAGTGTGTGAGGTTTTTAGTTGTGACTTCCTAATGCTTATAGCTTCCCACAAACCCAAGGATTTTTCAAAGGCTATGAGTCTACTGAGACCTTTTCCCTAGATAATAAAGAGTAAAGGGGATACAAAGTCCCCTTTTCTAACTCCTTGTGATGAGATTAAGTAGCCACATGGATTACCATTAATCATTATTGATAATTTAGCTCCCGAGATGCAGGATAGGATCCATTTGATCCACTTTTTTTTTTATCAAAACCCATTAAGTTCATGATTACACTGAGAATTTTCTAATTGAATCTGTCATAAGCTATGGTCATATCTAGTTTGAGGATCATGGAAGCCAAGCCTTCTTCTTGAATGGAGTGGAGCACTTCATGTGCTATAAGGGCCCCTTCAACTATGTCTTTCCCTGGGACAAAACCACCTTGTTGTTCGGATATTGTTTTGGGGACCAGTTTCCCCAAACGAGAAGCCATTGATTTAGAGATAATTTTATAAATTGTGTTACATGGTGACATTGGCCTAAAGTTTGAAAAAGATGATGGATGCTGGAACTTAGGAATAAGGGTAATGGTTTTCTTGTTAAACTATTTTAACATCCACAAATGCCTCCTCGATTTGTCTGTTGCCTTGAGGATGTCCATAGCCATGAAATCCTAGTATTTTTGGAAGAAGAAGGGTGTGATTCCATCTAGGCCCGAGGCCTTGTCTGCAGTCATTACGAATACTGTAGATCTAATTTATTCTAATGAGAAGGATGCAAGCAATGCCTGGTTATCAGAATGTGAGACCAAAGTTGGAATGCAATTAATAATGGGAGGAGGAGGCTGATTTGGATCTACATCTACCTCTATAGAGAGTATATTGGAGAAAAAATTGACAAATTCCAATTTTATATCTTTGTCCTTATTTAAAATCTAACCATTGCTATCCTTTATTTGGAAAATTCAGTTTTTGTGCCTTTTTCACTTTGGCTGACATGTGGAAAAAGTAGTCTTTCTATCTCCTTCCTGTAGACATAGCTCTCTTGACCTCTATCTCTAATAAATTTCTTCTCTCAACAACAAATCCTCTAGTTTAAGACCAGTTAGTTTTTATTCCTCATATATTTCTACAGTCATTCCTTTACTTAGTATAGTGTCCTTCAAGTCTTCCAAATTCTGCTAAATTTTGGCCTTTTGCTTAAAAATATTTTGAAATGAGGTTTTATTCAAGTTTTTTATATTTTCTTTCATGAAAAATAGTTTCTTGGATAGTTTGAACATGGCCGAGCCAGCCATACGTGGGGCATTGAGCCACTAGGTTTGCAACAATGTGAGGAAATTGGTGTCCCTAAACCACATTTTTTCCATTTTGAAGTATGGCCAAGGTCTATTATTAGACAATGCAAGTTGAATTTCCATGGTTATGGAAAAATATCTGACCCTATTAAAGATAAGATAGATGACTGACAAACCCCATGGTTAACTAGCCACAGGGAATTCAGTAGGAACCTGTGAAGCCTTGTTCCCTGAAAATGGATGCTTTTTTACATATTGGACCAGGTAATACGCCCATTTGAGGGTACACAATCTAGTAACTGATTGCTTTCAATAAAGTCCTAGAAATCATCTATTACTTTGTGAGATAGGCTCACTCCCCCAATTTTACCTTGTATCCCTAGGGTGGAATTATATCTCCCCCCCAAAATAACTCCCTTCCCTTGAAGACCTGGCATGAGCTGAGAAAGAGAAGTCCAGAGCCTTTGTTTTCCTACCAAAGAAATAGGGTCGTAAACATTAATTAGGATAAAAGAGAGCAATAATATTGTGACCTGAACAACCACCCAATTGGCATTATTAGATATAAAAATGACTTGGTATTTGTTTCTATTCCAAAGAATCGCTAGCCCCCTTGATGACCCTACCGAGGACAAGAGGAAGAAACCCCAATGTTGCCATGAAGTGAAAAGTTTCTTCCCTACTTCTTCCTATAGCTTTGTATCTAGCAGTAACATCAGGTTATCTCACCCCACCTAAATTTGGTCTTTGATGAGCTTTGTTAGAGGCATTCCAACCTCTAACATTCCAAGATATCATCCTCATATTCCTTTTAGAGAGCTAATCGACCTCCTACTTCTGCATATATGTTTTAAAATTGTCACTGAAGCCTCTGGCTTACATTTCCTTGGAGTCCTCTAAAAATTGATTGTTAACTGTGTACCTTTGGCTATTTCTTCCTTGATTTTGTTTACCTTAGAAGGCCTTCCCCTCAGTCTCTTGCTAGATATGATTTTGGCTGATTTAGTTGAATCTAAATTCATTTGAAAGATTGCGCATCAGACATAATTTCTAGGTAAGGCATCATCAGCTATAGAATTTTCCTCCTGTAAATTTTGCAACTGATCTTCCCCATACATGTCTGCTTGAGAGTGGTCTAAACCTTTGATAAATTATTCTAGTTTGTTTTCTGAAACCTTCATTATAAGAGAGTCCGCTATTAATTCCATATCCAGATTTTCTAGGTTTAGATCATGATTTATACTGTTCCACTAGGCTTTGTTTGTCCTTGTTAATTGTGGGTGCTCTAGATGGAAGATTGTTAGTTCTTGATTACTATGCCAATGGTGAACAATAGGCGGGTCCTTAATCGTAGTGAACTTTGGTGGGGGGGCAACTATTCAAGATTGGGAAAGATCCCCTAATTCAACCAAAATAACTCTTTCCTCACCTTCAAATGACTCCGTGTTGTAATAAAATGAAGCATGGCTAATGGTCTCAATTGTTTCATGAGTTTGGTTATATTTAACCCCTTTCATGTGGGGCTTCTGAGTTGAACTTAAGGAATGATGAGAAGGGTGTAAAGGGTGTGGACTTTCTTTGGGCCCATTGATACTTTAAAAGAGTAAGATAAAATTTTGTAATTATCTTTCCATAATCTATATTAGAATGTCTACATGGCAAGGGCTCCCCTTCTAACCCCTGAAAATTTTGTCAGAATTTTTCTGTAGATTTCCTTGAGAGGGAACATAAATGAGGTTTTGATATCAGGTCCTTGCATACGTCAACCTTGGCAAGCACTGAGTCTTGGCACTGGGTATTGAAGTGGCCCAGATTATCTTGACATTCTTGGACAACATGTGCCTCCTGGATCACTAACCTTTGTGTCCAGGATCCCCATTTGTATTTAATTTGAATTTCCAAAGGGAATTCATTTACCTGGTCAATAAAGATACATATCCTAACCTCCCTATGATTGAGCTCAAAAGGTAAGAGATCATGCTTAATAAATATCCCCACTCTGTTTACCAGCACTTCAATAATTTCTGGATCCCTATATTCCAATGGTAGTGAGCGAGGAGAGATCCATTTTGGGAAAAAATGACATGTCTTCTGGTGGAGATCAAGGTGAGGAGTCCATAACATTGTGAAAAAACCTAAACCCAGGAAAAACCACCCTTTCTCCTTATGGGCCATGTCTCTTGCCGATTTTGAATTGAACAAAGCAATGAAAATTTTTGATTCCATATCAAACATATAAAAATTTCACAGAAACCCCCATGATTTAAAAGACCAATCCTTAATTTGGAGAAAAGTAACCATAGGATTAGCACACTTACCGATCAACGCTAATTGACGAAGAACACCAAACTCTTTTTTTAGCATATGTTTAGGGAGTACAACAGAGGCTTTGGTTTTCTCCCTGTTTGACTGATCTTCTTGTGTTTGGACCTTTTTCTTTTTCCATATAATCTTGGGCCTTCCCAAATTTGGATTGAAGGGGATTCTACCTGAAATAGGATGCGGCTCGTCATCTTATGGGTCTTCCAGGCTCAAATGCAGAGATATCCTCGAAGGGGATCCTAGAGGGGTGCCATCACAAATATCAAATATAGGTTTTTAATCCTTCCTTAATTTTGGCCTTACATTTCCTTTCCCCCTGGGAGCCATCGAAGGTTTACCATTTTCCTTCCCATAAGTTTTTTAAAATTTTTTGATGATGGGATCCATCAAAATGCCTTGTTATAGGATGGTAATGAGAATTCTCTATCAATCTTCCTAAAGTTTATCCATCTTCATAGTACATGATACCTTGGAAATCCCCTTTCAAGATTCTATCTAGGATAACCCCAATTTTCCCCTTCCCATTAGAGAGATCCCGTTGGGTATAACCTTTAACCGGGATGGATCCTTTACCAGAAGGGAATAATTTAGAGTTAATAGCCATTTTTCCATGGAAATGAGGTCTCACAAAGATGGTTTTAGCTGCTTGAACCACTGCCTTACCCTGAAAGATCTGCAAAGGGTCTTTTATACCATAATTTTTTGTCCTCACGTTGCTTGGTTGTGGACAGAATTTATGTGTGAACCCAAAACTCAAAAAAACCTATATTAGGGTGGTCTTCACATTTTTCCAAAACATTCTGAACATAAGGTCTTTGTCCAAAAATGTTCATGAAATCCTTACCTGTTGCACCTTTCTTCATTGAGATGCCAGGTCAGATTTGTCCTCATGGATTCTTTCCTGGTCATTCTAGTACTGATTCTAATGGAATTTAGTCATTTAAAGTTATTTTTGATGTCTAAATCTTAGAGGACAGCTTACTAAATAATTTTTTATTTAATAATTATTTTCTTTATGACATCTTTTTTAAGAAAATTTACTATTATGAGTAGTGTAAGAGATATTGATGTCATCTTCGTCATCATCATCATTGTCATTGTCAACGTCATTTTCTTCATCATCATCATCATCATCATCATCATCATCATCATCATCATCATCATCATCATCATCATCATCATCATCATCATCATCATCATCATCATCATCGTCGTCGTCGTCATCATCATCGTCGTCATCGTCGTCGTCATCATCATCGTCGTCGTCATCGTCATCGTCGTCGTCGTCATCGTCGTCGTCGTCATCGTCGTCGTTGTCGTCATCATCGTCATTGTCGTCATTGTTGTCATCATCGTCATCATCATCATCATCATCATCATCATCATCATCATCATCATCATCATCATCATCATCATCATCATCATTTCAAGATTACTCTATTCTAGTATCTTCTATTTTTAATTTTAAAAATTAAAAATGATTGTTAAAATATTTTAAATGACCTACAAACCAAAAATGTTCTTACCCTCCACAATATTTTAACAGTTCATAAGAACCCTTATACATTGTTAAGTTCAATGAAATTTTTAATTAACTATGGTAACCATATTAAAGGGATCTAATAAAAACTCAAATGTTTAACCTACATTTTCTATGACATTATTTCATTCTCCTTCTAATAGTTTTTTCTTGTCTAATATTATATTTAATGTTTCTTTTATTGAGGTTAGTGCATTATTATTTGATTTGGTGCTAGCTCTTTAATTATGGGATTGATGTCTCCTATATGTTGAAGATCACAAATGAAATGAGTGGTCAATATTTATATTTGAAGCTGTAATACATATGCATTCGTGCATACAAAAATATTGTAAGTTCTTATTATATTTTTTTAGACTCGATTTGGATGTAGATCCAAGTAGCTATAATCACTATGGTTTTTACATTCTAAGTTATAGTGTGTATCAACTATTCTTATGTATTAAAATATGATTTTATTTATCATTTAATTATTTTCATAATTGTTGAAGTAAGATATAGTTCTAATGTAAACTATAATATTTATTTGAAATCGATATTTTGAATCTATTGGTTCACACCAACCTCTTAGTATGTTTTCAATATTAATAGTTTGTATTGGAGATAACTTTCTTTGAAGAATTTGTATAGCACAAGCTAGATCATAAATGTCTCATATAATATCTAAGGAAGATCTTTCTTGAAGGAGGGAATCTCTAATTTATGGAATAAATTATGAATTTTCAGTGTAAGATGGAATACTATTTGATTTCTTTTAAATTTGATATTTGGAAATAAATTGAGGATTACTATGAGATTCTATAGATTCATTCAAGACATCAAGGTTGTCAGAAATCTTGCAATAATATTCCTATCAATTTAAATGTTATTTTGTATGGTTTATCTATCTTTGAGTATGAAAATATAATGAAGAGTAGGATAATAAATTATTTGCATGAGATAATTTGAACAACATATATGAAGGAAATAACAAATTTATTTCATAGAGCTTCAAACTTATAAAGGTCAATAAGACAGTCTAGCGTTGAGGGAAAACACAAATTTTGTTTTTGATTGCTGGTAAAAATAGGTTATAGGGGGACCCAAAACCCCTTACATTTCATATGAAAAGGGAATAGACATTAAGCCCACTCTAAAAAAAGACTAGAAAATAGCCCGCAAAATCCAGAGCCAACACAAAAAACTAGAAACAAAAAACCAGAAACCATCAACAACACCCAGCAATAGAAAACCTAAAACCAAGTCAGCATAGAAACAGAGGAACATCAAGACCTAGGAAAACTCCAGAAGAGTTCCCTCCACCTCTTTTCTAGCCTCAGACACCTTCTTGATTGCTTCATTGAAATCAGAGAGCTCCAGGATCCTATCTTGGATCTTCTCCTTTTTTTGCAGACAGAGTACACTTGTCTAGACCAGCATTAGGGTATGTGCGAGATCATGGTATGCCAAAAAGTGGCGATGTGAAAAGAAGTCTTGATTGGTAGACTGATTGAAAAACAACTATAACGTTAAAATGGTATAACATTTTTTTAAATATCCAACACAAGTCACATTCTATGCTTCATCTAACTCAAGAAAAAGAGAAGAAAAATTCAATTTGATGAATTTCAGACTAATTTAAGGTGGTCAGACATGAGAGCTTCTATATTTTGGAAATTTTTTAGAATAAAAATCATAATTAATTATTTACTTGGAAAATAATTAAAAAACAATATGCGTCACATCCGGACATGAGTCTACTACTTATATCCAGAATCTTGTAAAAAAATATTATCATTTGATTGTGTTTAAGGTGGTCAGACATACACCTACTTCTTATCTTTTTAGTCCTCGTTGATACACTGATTGAAAAATAAATATAACTTTCAAATGGTATAACATTTTTAAAATCAAACACTTGAGTCACATTGTATGATTTACCTACTACAATAAAAAAATTAAAATTTTTCAATTTGATGAAGTTTAGACTAAGTTAAGGTGGTCAGACACGAGATTTTGTATATTATAGAAAAGTTGTAGTAGAAAAATCATAATTAATTATTTACTTGGAAAAATATTACAAAAAACTATGTGTCACATTTGGGCACGAGTCTACTACATATATCTAGAATCTTGTAAATAAAAATTATCATTTGATTGTGTTTAAGGTGGTAAGACATACATGTACTTCTTATCTTTTCCTGAAATTTTCATACTATTGCATTAAAATTTCAATGTTTTACCATATAGAATAATTTTTTTTGAAAAAAGGGCTAGTACCTTAGAAACTAAATTCAATTTTTTATAGATTCTCTTCTTACTTATTTTTTATATAAGATTGATACCTTGTTCACATTTTTATGTGAACTTGCCTAACCCTGATTTTCTAAATTTTCATTGCCACTTAACGACCTGTTTGGCATACCATGATCTTGAACATACCCATTACCCATATCATCTTTGTCATCTTTGAGCTTCACAGTTGGAGAACCAACATCCAACTCAGACTTGATGGTATTGAAGAACTCCATCACAAAACCCATAAAAATGTTATTATCCATCATATGCTTCTTAAGACTATTCTCCAAGACTTCCATTATGTCCCGCCTATCCTTCATGTTTTTCTCATCCTATTTTTCCTTTCAAACTTCCATCCCCACCAACCCATTATCCATGTTCCCTTGAAGAAGATCAACATTGGAAGAGAGGGAGTGGAAACTCCGATTGAGGCTTTTAATTTCCTTGAAAACCCATTTCATGAGGCAAAATGAGTACATCGACATTGCCTTTTCCATTTGGACAACACCAAAAGGTGGATCAATCTTTTCATCCATATCCTCTTGAAGGATTTGAACATTACTTTCATGCATGTCAATCATTCGCACAAAGGGAATGATCCTTGATCTGTAAGGGTTAATGCCCTTCTCATTAGTCTCCAAAATAGGGATCTCATTATCCTCCTTCCTATTCGACTGCACCTCCATGACCAATTTGATCTTCAGGGAATGGGGACCTTCTAACCACCCACATCCACATCCACATCCTTATCCTTAACTTTAGGGTTGTCAACTTTTTCCTTGGCTTCAAGGGCATACTCTTCCTTGTCCTCTTCCTCACTAGAGTCACTATCCGAGGCTGATAGGGACTCTTTTCTTTCCTCATCAAACTAGGTATGGGGAAGATAATCAGTATTTTCATAACCATCAACACTCTCATCTTGAAAATCTATTTCCATGCCATCCTTCTTTTCAAATTTTTATTTTTTATCCGATGTCAACTCCGCTTTACTCTCACCCTCCCTAATCTATTTACCCAAAGCCTTGGAAGAACCAGAGTCCCTAGGCAAGGAGATAAAAGGGATATTAAAAACAACTTTCTTAATTTTCTCAACAATTAAAAGTATAAGACCCTCATGTAGAACAAGCTTTCTCACTTTCTTCCTATGATCAATTATGCTATGGAGAAGGGACTACAACAGATAAAACATGAAAGAAACCCTAACCTTATGTATGAAATGACAAAGAAACACAAAATAATAAGATTTAGCATGCTTATACCTACCATCCAGAGTGGTATATTCCATGACAATAATCATAACCATCACCTAGATCTCCTTGAAAGTATTCACATCTTAACAACCACCAGAGTCCTTCACCAAACACTCGGCCTCTGCCTTATTTTTTCGGAAATGCTCAATGGCCTATGTGGAGGTCTTCTTGTCTCTATAGAAATTCATTCCCTTGGTTTTCAACCTAGACCCCTCCACAATAAGATCTTTAGTGATTTTCACAGCCATTCCCCCAATAGCCACAGTGCCATCCTTCTAGTTTTCAAAAAAATCCTTTGCGATTTCCTATTTTCACCCATGAAGGCTTTCCATGTATGTGGTGAGCCCTCCTTTCCTAAGATTGTCCCATACCTCAGTCTTATTCTTCCAATTTTTTCAATTCTCTGGCTCCCTACAGTTAAGACCTTCACCCATAATGCCCTCAGAGAAAAGACATTCAACAGAAATGGTAGAGATAATACAAAGATAAAACACAATGACATACTTCAAATTGAGTACAATGAAAATATACATGTGTCTACGCTTGGCCACCTCAGGAGAGTCGAGACTTTTTGTAACCCTTATAAATTATTTAATTAACTTGTGTCTTTTCATCCCATCTTTCTAAGATATTCCAAATCTTCTCTTTTGTTGTGAGTCATATCAAACACCAACTTGGCCTTCAAATTGACAGTCAAATCATTTCCTCCATGCCAAGTCATGATTTTTTAGCCCTTACAACGATGTTAGCTAACACATCTACCATACTATTATCCTCCTTGAACTTATGTGAAATAATAACCTACTTAAATGAATTAATGATTATCTGAGCCTCCTTTATAATTTCTGTAATGGACCATGATAGCTTAGAAACTCCTGTAATATAGTTCAAAAAGTTCATAGAGTCACCTTTAATCCACACATTTAAAAACATGTCCTCTTTTATAATTTTTAAAGTTTGAAGGAGAGCCATAGCCTCTGCCATGTGATTGGTCTAAATGCCAATAGGAATATCCATGGTAGCAAGATAGTTAGCCATGTCATCCCAAATAATTTTTCTGTAGCCAGTAGGCCCCGGGTTATGTATGCCACTCCATCAAAATTTGCTTTGATCCAGCTAGGAGAGGGGAAAGCCAAATGGAAGTCTCCGTGTGGGATAAGGAGTTTTGTTTGGTACAAGTAGTATTAACAAGAACATAAAAATCCAGCTTACCTCCATTCGTGGCATTATAGTTCTCCTTAATACTTCTCTTAATTTTCTTGTCTATCACCACCAGAGGAAGGGCAGTGTCTCTAAACACTCTATCATTGTGTTCTCTCCATAGTTTCCAGATAACATGAGGGGAAATGATGCTCCACAATAACCTGTCCATACGAACCTCAACATTTCTCCATTGAGTGAAGAAATTCTCCATATTATTTGAGAAAAACCAACATATTTTCCAGCATTGCAAAATGAAGCACTAGACTTCCCAGGAGTACCGACAGTATATAGCCAAATGGTAAACTAAGTACGCAGCATTCTTACAAAGAAAATATCTGTTTGGAAAAGTTATGCCTATCTTTTGGAGATTAACAATAGTAAAAATCTTTTTCTGCAAAACCAGCCAAAAGAAAATGTTAATTTTAGGAATTAACCATTTATCCTAAAACTGAGGAGGATCCGCCTGCTTCAATAAAATATTAGAGGTAGAGGCAACATAAAATTCACTAGAAGGGGTAAACCCCTAAATCAAATCATCCTCCCTTGTAGAGTCGACTTTCCAAACATTTAGATCCAGCATTAGGGTTTTAAGAGAGAAATCAACAGTGGAAAGATCAACCCAAGACTGGCGGCCCAAACAATCTTTAACCCACAGACCGAATCTCTATAAAAAAATGTCAATAAAAGGCTAGAGAGAAGGAATACAATTTAGAGGATAATCTTTAAGCTAGCAACCTTCCAAGAATTGAATTCTCCTTCCATTACCCAAATACTACTTAGGTCCCTTAAAAGCCATCTTCTTAGATTGCTGGATACAATTCCAAATAAAAGATCCCTGCACCTTCACATTAGACATCATAAAATATGATATATGAGGAAAGGATTGGAGATGTTTATTGTGGATAATCTCATTCCACTCTTTATGCTTTCCAAATGTCCTTGAAATTTTTGTAGCTAGTAAAGCCTAATTGATAATGCTTAAGGGGCAGATCCCCAAGCCTCGCCACTTCTTTAGAGTGCACACCTTATCCCAGGAAACTAAAGCCAATCTCTTTCTTTCTTCCACCCCTTGTCCAAAGAAAATTTCTCTGAATCTTCTCAATAATGTTTTAAAATTTATCATGGATTTTGAACAAACTAAGGGCATATATATGGAGACTCTATAGAGAGGCCTTTAAGAGTTGGATTTTACCAGATTGACTTAACAGAGATCCATTCCAGCTAGCTAATTTCCTATTGAATCTATCAATAATACCACCCCAAAAAGAGATAGGAGGTCTTAATCCCAAAGGTAGACCAAGGTAAGTGGTAGGAAAAGAACCAATTTCACAACTAATAGTTCTGGAGATTCTATTATGTCTTTCCAACAACATGTTAATAAAAAATAGAGAGCTCTTATTCCAATTAACAATTTGACCAGTAGCCTGAGAATAAGTATAAAGTGCATATTTAATCATTCTGGCCTCCTAGATGGTTGAAGAGCCCATGATAACAGTGTCATCAAAAAATTTCTCATGGGAGCATGACCTAGAAACAAAGGAAGGAGTGAGACCCTTGATGGATCCATCAGTCACCAGTCACTGAAAATAGTGACCGAGACACTCCACCAGAATGGCCAAAAGAATAGGGGACAAGGGATCACCTTGAAAGAGCCACTGGAAGGCATGAAGAATCTGGAAGAAGAGCCATTCACAATAAATACAACCACATTTAAGTACTAATGAGATGGAAAACTAGTTGCAATCATTTACCATAGAAACTAGAGGATCGAAGAACCTTGATAAAAAAATCCCAGTCCACCCGGTCATAAGCCTTTGAGAGATCCAGTTTCAATAGAAAACCATAGTTGTTAGAGGAGTGATTAGAGTGAATGACCTAATACACATTCATTATGGAATCAGAATTTGCCTGCCAGGGACAAAATCACTCTGCTGGAGAAAGATAATATTTGGGAGAATAGCCATGAGTCTAAGGGTGAGAACCTTGGAAAAAAAATTGTACAATGAATTACATAAACTGGTCATCCTAAAGGAATCCACAGAATTAGTAAAGGAATCCATAGAATCAGCACTAAGTTTTTTGGGAATCAAGACAATGAAGGTAGCATTACTTTCTTTAAGCATAGTTCCTTATTCAAAGAACAAAGGAAACCCATCTACGTGTGGGGAATTATCACCCTAGAAGGAGAAAATAGCACGCTTGATCTCCTCTAAGGAGGGGATAGAAGTCAACATCTTATTAGTAGCATCATCTAGGATGGAGGGGATAGAATCAAGAATAAAATCCTTGTTTTCCAGGAAAAGTGTATTATCTTTAGATAAGAGGGAAGAGAAAAAGATAACCATAGCCAAAGAAATATCATTATCATTACTTACCACACTAGAATCTAACCTGAGTCTGGAAATTTTGTTGGAAGCTTTATATTTAGAAGCAGACATATGGAAGAACCTGGTGTTCTTATCTCTAGCTTTCAGCCAAAGCTATCTTGACTGTTGTCTCCAGTACACTTCCTCTTTGGATATGATATTATGATTTTTGTCCAAAAGAGTCTCCTCCATATCCTTAAGATATTGAGACATGTCTATCTGCTGGATATTTTCTTTAATATCATCAAGTTGATTTTTCAGATCATGCTTTGTTTTAAAGATGTCACCACACACTTCTGTACTCCAAGATTTATTATTCTGTTTAATATGTTGGAGTTTCTTAGACACCTTGAACATAGTAGTGCTCCAAATTCTAACATTCCACCAATCATTAATCCTTGGCTCAATCTTCAGGTGATCAATCTGAATTTTCTCAAATCTAAAGGGGAGATTACTAGTAACCTTCATCCATTACATAACAAAGGAGATAGAGAAGTGATTTGACCCAAGCTTCATGAGAGAGGAAAGTGAGAAGAAAAAGTTGTTGAACCAAATACCATAGATCAAAGCACGATCAAGGAAAACATGAATAAGATCCATACCAACTCTTCTATTAGACCAAGTGTAGTTAATACCTTGGAGATCAATATCAAAGAGAGCCTTCCTATTAACAAAATCCATGACCTCAACTCTACCATCCAGTTGAATCTGGCTATTAACCCCTCCAAACTTCTCATTATCTTTCAAAGGATAGTTCAAATCTCCCATACCCTACCATGAAGAATCATAGAAACAAAGCCTTTGATTATCAACCAACTTCTAATACTTAACCCTACCAGCTTTGGTATTCGGAGCATAAATATTAGTAGTAACCCATTCAAAATCAGACTTAAGGTGGAAAAATTTAATGTTTAGGTAGTTCAAATCATCAGCTAAAGCTTCATTTCTAAAATTATTCTAGTTCTAAAAGACAACAATACTACACAAGCCTCCATCAGTGCTAGAGCCAGCAACACCGCAATTTTTAAAGATTCTAATTTTTCCACTTTTTCTTACACCATCTTGGTCTCCTGAACAAGAATGATATCAGGTTTGTGATCTCTAACCAAGTTCCTTAGTGTATCCTTCTTATGGGAGGTGTTCAAACCCATGATATTCCACAAAATGAATTTCATTTCTTAACCAGAGTGCAAACTTCTTAGATGGTCAAATACTTGCCGTTCGCTATATCCTTCTTGCTTTATCTTTCTCTAATCTCTTTTTTTGAACTTCTTCCTTGGGTTTTTTTCTAGAGATCCAATGTCCCCCTTAAAACTTCAAACCTTGGATCCCACATCTTGTTTACTATGGGTAACTACTCCCTCAGAGCCAAGAGTTGAAAACTTTTTCTGTTGTTTTTTTGTTTCTTCCACATTTGAGTGGTCTAGGGAGCTCCATTCATACCCAAGAGATCGAGGGCATCATGAACAATAGGGTCTTCATATCCACTCCCAGAAAGGGTGTTAGGAATAGAAGAAGAGTCCTCTTCATAAAATTTATTCAGGACTACTAGGCGAGGAATTCTCCCCCATTGCATCACTATTTGACTAAGCAACATGCACGGCACCTTCTGCATTCATCTGCAAACCCTTGAGGTTAATTTCATCAACCTGGATAGGAACAAAAACCTCCATAGGCACTAAGAACTCCTTCATCAAAGAATCTAAGACATGGGTAACTAATTCAACGAATTCCCCATCTTCCAAGTCAGGCTGACCATTAGAATCTACCATATCTCCTTGACCTCCCACCGGGACCAAATTCACCTTGTTGATGTTATCACCTTCAGCTACAACTGGGGGCTTAATCTCCTTCCAAACTTGTTTGGTCTCCTTATGAGGTTTAGATCCAGCATCCACTTTCTTAGTATCCTTTTTAACTTTCTTCAGAAAATTATTTTCCCAGTCACCCATTTTATGACACACAAAACAAGAAAAGGGTAGATCTTCAAATTCCACTTCCTGCTTCCATATGCCTAGTTTAGAGTTACTGTTAATAACCGAAGGAAGGTTATCAAACTAGCATATATTGACACAAATCCTCAAAAAAACTAGATGGGACTTTTCTATCGTCATAGATTCTGATGCAGGAGCATCCTAGGTGTAAGGGCAATCTTGTATCACCCAAAAATATTTTTGTTTGCTTTTCAATAAGGGCTATCTCGTGCAGAGCTATTATTTATGGAAACTTGCTATTTTTAGTAAGTTGGTCATATAATCTCAGAATGTTCTGATTTCACATGTGGAGGTTCATCTCAATCTTATCAGCCTACTAGTAAAGTTTCATGGCTAGATCAGGTCTAGTTTTGAAGATATTAAAGATTTTCGGTATTGGCAGCAGGGTACAGAAACTTTGCACTCAGTTTTGAAGGCTTTAGAGGCCCCGGATGAGGTCAAAAATTTTGGTGATGGGTGCTTGTGCAAATCAAGCTTGTAGAGCATTTCATGGCCTTTCCAGATTGGGGTAATAATAGTCAATCGGGTCAACTGGAGATGACTTATGGTCTTCAGAAGTTGGGTCACCTGAAATGGCAGAAAATAATTTTTCTTCAAAATTTCTATTCAGGTTTCAAAAGTTATTTTGAGCTGACTATGATGTAATAAATTGTAAAATAAAATAATTCTAAGTTTGGTCGGCCCTATGGGCTAAATTTCTGGAACCTTCTCGGGCGGTGGAAATTGCCTATATAAAGAAGGCTCGTAGTGTTGTCTAGGGTAGTTCTGGGTAGATCTGGGTAATAATTCGAGGCTTTGTCCTATAGAATATTGTAAGGGGAATGCCCATGTGGCTTTGCATATTGTAATTCTGAAAGTTTGTAATTCCACATTTGTGGAGATAATAAGAAGCCCATTTTTTGTTCTTGCAAATTGTTGTTGCTTCTGTATTTCTTTTATGTGTTTGTGGTGTTAAGGCGATCACCCTTCATCAAGTGGTATCAGAGCAGGAGTTCCTGAGTGTGTGAACAAATCACCGACTGTGAGGCAGTTTGCACTAGGATTGTGGGTTAGGGTTTTTGTGTAAATAGATTGCCGACTGTGAGGTTGTTTGCACCAGGACCATAGTTAGGGTTTTAGTGCGCATCGTTAAAATGCCTCCACGAAGGGAACATGGTGGAAGAGCTAGTGTTGTGACACCTAAGGTTAGAGAGCTCTAGAGACAAGTATGAGCATTGCAAGAAGAGATTCATAGAGGAATGAATCTTAATGTTAGAAACGGAAGTGAGGATGAAGCTGAAGAAGGAAATGATGATCAAGAAGAAGTTGAAGTTTTGAATCCAAAAGAAGAAAGGATTTTCCAAGCCATTTCCAAGATTGGGAAAAGACCTAAGATTGAGGTTCTTGCATTTTTAGGGAATCTTAACCCAGAGGAGTTGATTGACTAGATCAACGAATGTGAAGAATATTTTGAGTATGAAGATATTGAGGATCCTGATCAGGTCAAGTTTGCGAAGGCCAGACTGAAGGGTCA